>BQKZ01006068.1:1533-27117 GCA_036244855.1 Temnopleurus reevesii | reverse complement strand
TGTTTCACTCAACCCATGTGAGGTGAATGGGTATCGGTACAAAGAAATTCCTTGAATGCAGTGAGCGCCGAATGGTAGCCATGCTATAGCCGGGTAATAATGCACAGAGCGCTTAGAAGCCCTATATAAATGCTGTGTATTGTTATAATTATTATTCCTTTTCAAACATAGGTTGATCTACCAGGTGTGCACAAGGTGACAGGAGTTATAGTCCAAGGCTCTGGCTTTGCATCCCAAGTGTGGGTAACATCAATCACATTATCGTTCAACAGTGGCCAGGGATGGGCATACCTGTACGAGGGTGCATGCGGCAATTTACAGGTATGATAATTTTAAACGTGAAGATTTTGGTGATGGTGGCAGTGATGATGATGAAGATTATGATGATGATGATGATGATGATGATGATGGTGTAGGTGGTGATAATTTAAGAATATTGATGATAATACTAGGAATGGTGGTAGTGATGATGATGATGATGATGATGATGATGATGATGATGATGGCCTCTTGTATAGCGCCGGTCTCCGCCACAACTGGGCGATCATGGCGCTCAATTACTCAAAAATAATGTCTCCCAGATTTCAATGTCCTAATTAGTGCTATGGTTTATCTTTCAGTCCAAGAACTCCCAGTTGAGGTACAATTTGGTTATTCTTCAAACGACAAAGCTTTGGGAGAGCTGACGCTTCAGACATTTAATTACTTAATTAGATGCAGCACAAATATTCACATCATATAGTTTTTCAATAACAAATTAAATAATGTACAAAGTTTGTTTGAATACGATCGACTCAGAGATGGCTTACTTATCGCAAGCGTCATTTCTTCACTCGCGCACCACCACACATGCAAAATAAATGGGGATTCACAATCCATACACAAACTACCAGAAGCTCCGCTCGTTTGCCACCCATTCTGTTAGCGGTCCATTAGAATATGCTTGATTCGTATTTTCAGACTAAAATAATCAAATTTACGTGGAAAAAAGGTTTCTCCCAATTTCGTATATTTATAAGCATGTAAATAAATACATTTGCTCAATGTGTTCAATCTCTGCATCCTGACAATGACTAATTTATACCTTGAACATACATATACCATGCACACACACGCACTCATACATGGAAGCCACACAAATACACACACACACACACACACACACGCGCGCGCGCGCGCGCGTCATATGACATACCTCCACTTGGTTCATATCTAGCAGAGATAGCAGATACAGCGTCTATTAATATTCAAGGCCTTTATACTGCTCAAACATGTATCTGCATATTTCATACACCAGCACCACTAATGTGTATTGTGAGGATTTCGTTAAGGTACACACCTCTCTGCTACCTACTGTTGATCCTTTCTGAGATTCTAACCTAGTGGCACATAAGTTATCAGCAAGTGCAGGAAAAAGGTCATCAGTTGTGCGTAGCTGTACGAGCAGCTTTATGAAACGCAGCTGTTACCATTGAGGGTCACCAGTCGTGCGTTGCTTTACGAACATCTTTATGAAACACAGCTGTTATCATTAAGTGCAGGACAATGTCACCAGTCGTACGTATTTCTACGAACATTTTCATGAAGCACGACCCAGGCTGTGTTTCACCAAGATACTAAAGACTAAGAATGACTTTACGTACGATTGGTATCAGTTCTTGCGCTGATTGATCGAGAGATCGTATTACACTCGTTAACGTATTCCAGTCTTTCCTTAAAGTAGTACGTAACTTTAAGAACGATTTGGTGAAACATCGCCCTGGGCGGTGTTTCACCAAGATAAGAAAGACTTTACGCACGACTTTACGTTCGACTGATATCAGTTCTTGCGCTGAATGACTGAGAATCTTACGCGTATCATACTTGTTAACGTACTCCAATCTTTCTTAAAGTCGTGCGTAACTTTAAGAACGACTTAGTGAAACACCTCCCTGGTGATTGTTTCATGAAGTTGTTCGAGTTCGAGGCAGTACTAGGTGATGTTTAACAAAGATAATAAAGACTTTAAGAACGACTGGTATCATTGCTTGTTAACAATGAGCGATAACCAATGATGTGCACTTCTCCATGGCGTCCGTCTTCTTTCCTCTTCTTCTTTTCTTCTTCTTCTTCTTCATCATCTTCTTCTTGTTCTGCTTCTCCTTCTCCCTCTTCTTCTTCTACTTCTTCTCAAATTGTCTTTTTGGAAAGTAAATTAAAATTGAAGTATCCCCTAAAGGCTTAATTTCTCATAATTAGACTTACCATGCTAACCATTTTCTTTCTCTTTTTCTCACAGACATTTCCCGCCAATTACGAGAATAGCGAACCCGTAACCATTCTCCTGCCAAACCCTGTACAGGCGACACAACTTCGTATTCATCCAAATTCATGGTACAATCGGATAACTCTTCGTTGTGAAATTCTAGGTCGTACCGCAGACTCAGTACCCTAAAGACTGGGTCTGCCCCAGAAAAAAAAAACTTGCTTCGATTAAAAGCAACAAAATCAAAGAAACAGATAAAAAAAATTCAAGTTATAGTGCGACAAGAAATAAGGAAATTTGGGATATTTCAATTAAAAATGATTCAACGGTGGTTTACATATTGCATGGCATTCGTCACGTGTAATGACGTATATGCCATATTACGAAATTAGTTTTACTCCATGAATGCCTATATTTTTAAATCTTCAAAATATTGAAATAATAAATGTATTTGTACCCATATACACTTGGAAAAATGAGGGGGTTTAAAACAATAATATATGATAAGCTGGGGCCGGTTGCTAGAAGCCGAGACGAGATACGAGACGCTGATTTGTCAATGATCTTTGTAAATCCGTTGCACGAAGGGATACTAACGTGCTTTTTGCCAAAGTTTAGCCTTACTCACGTGATTAAGTAATATCTATATTTTAGCAAAAATTATCATTTGTAATTACAAACAAAAATACGGCATAATTCTCGAAATTACACTACAGAGAAATTTTCAACAATGATTTATATCCGTCATAAACAAATAATTATTATTCGATGCTAAATGAAGAAAACATCTCCTTTGCTTATATCTTTGAAATTCACAAACAAAATAATAGGTCAGGCACCCCTATTTCGTTAGTCTAAAGTTTAGACATACAACAACCCTCGAATGGTTACAGAATAAACCTTCCCTGATTTTTTATGCAATGTTTTACTCTTAATTAGTCATGTTAGTTGGAAGCAAATATTGTTACATATCACTGATATTGTCAAATTAGATAAAATTCGGTAGAATTAGCCACGGAACATTGCGTATTCTTTCAACATGGTCTATATTCACAAAAAATGTTCTAATTCTATGACAAGCTGATATAAGCAAATGTGTTACAGCTTTGAAAAGCAAGTATTTCCCATACTATAAAGCGTATTGCATTGTGTACCCTCCCATGCCATATATATTGCAACATAGACCCACTCTTAATTCCTTCAGGACACACGTATAGATCAATTTTATGCACTGGCCATATGAAGAAAATTGTTATAAAATATCTCAGGATTAGTTTCTGTACTCAAGAACGATAAGTTTTTGGAATTATATTGCTCATTTTCAAAACCTAATGGCCAATACACGATGTGCCATAAAGTGACGTCTTCTAACTAACGTTGTCTATATTTTATTTCCATTATATGGGGTATAGATTTTGACACTTTTTGTTAGCAGAGGTATTCAACAAGTCATGGAATATGTTTGATTTAGAGAAAGGGAAAACAATTTCGCGAGAAGTCGTTGACTAATCTGCATGTCGAGACATTGCAATGTTCTACCTTTGTCGTCTTTGGTCTTTGGTACCTAAGGCATAACCCAATTAAGAATTGTTTTACCCTACATAATTTACAAACTGTGTATGACAATTTAATTTCAACAATAGATAAATTTTGTGATTTTTTTACATTTATAGAAAATTAAGAAAAAATACGACAGGTGAATCAATGGAAAACGAACGTAATTTTGCTATGTTGCAATACTTATGGCATGGTAGTGTATGTGTGTCTATTGTAATTCATTTATATTCTTCTTAAGAAAATAATTGGCCTTTTCCATGAAAATAAGTCATAAATCACTGCACCTTTCTTTAACCGGGCAACTTTACTTGTTTTCTCAATTTATATTGTGAAATAATAATTTTTCAGTAAATGTGATTCTTTTTAAAAAGGCATATTTGTTTTTGGTTTTTTTAAATGAACTTCTGAAACTTACGAAATAAAATCAGATGCCAAAATTCAATTTTATTATATAGGACCTTAAAATGTCATTGAGCAACGTTTTGTCACGTTTCATTTCGCGTACCATAAATTGAATGAAAATCACATGACGTAAGCTTGCTAAAAGAGAAGACAGCTTTCGATGTACAATAACTCGCTGGAATGGACTTGTCCTTTGAGATAACTATGAAGAAAATCTTCGGGAAACAGAAAAACAAAGTACGCGATAACCGCGTTTATCCTCAATAAGATAGCTAAGACCCGTTCGTGCAATTGGCCCTAGCTGTCTAGATCCTTCTAATTGAAGAGACATAATTGTAAAGGGATTTCATAATCTGTTTATTATGTTTATGCAATTTGAATGACTGCAAAAAAACGACAGGGTTTCAATCAAAATGTGTATTTCATATCAAAATCTAAGGCATTACTCTCATAGTGCATGGAAGATAGATGGAATGGAGAATTATACATAATAAGTATATTTTGGGTATTATGGTGAATTCTTCATAATGAATTTTCCGAATCTATCTAGATTTACAAACACAACAAATCGTCGATCAGTTCATCATAATAATCCTAATAGTATACTGACTCATGAAAAGAAAGGAGATTAAAATGAGTTGTTTACAGCTCAAAAGTTTTAATTGCCATGGCATTACATAAAGTACAACAAATCACAATAAGCTTAATTGACTTAAAAGTTAGAAAGTGGCAGTATTTTTTTGCGTTCGCGAGAGGCAAAGCTAGGAAAGGAAAGGAAAGGATGTAGTTTAGAGGCGTGTATCATTCAATTCTGAATATTTACGCCAAAAGAAGAAGGGATAAAGAGGATCGCCATCTTAACGTCTCCATCCGAAAGACGGTATGCGACAAGGATTCGAACCCACAGGCAGGAACTAACCCAAGTCTATGACTGTCCCGAACAGCTTGATTTCAGGTGCACGCCACGGCGCCTCGGCTATTTTCAGCTATTTTCTGAAACTGTTTATTGTAATGAACTCAAGATGGCAGTATTCAAGATTGACGAGTTCACAATTAGTGAATTCCATACTCTTAGTTTGTGGTAACATTTCTGTTTCAGTAGCTTTGTTCCAAAGTGGCTCGGGGCCCATCGAAATAATATCTAAACACCGCTCATAATGTATAATAGCAAAACAGTTTGTACTGTGAGATATCTCATCCCGATTAATGGAATGTAAAATAAATATTACTTTACATAGAACGACACGTTATTCGAGCTTGTATATTGTGCGTGTCCGCATGTGTGTGTGTGTGTGTGTGTGTGTGTGTGTGTGTGTGTGTGTGTGTGTGTGTGTGTGTGTGTATGTATGTGCATTATGTGTGACAGGTTTTTAACCAGGAGATTTCACTTGAACTGGGGGCGGAAAACATTTTATTATTTAGGGTCTCACCATTCTGTTCATCATGTTTTCTATGCCATTGACCATTAACCTTTTTTTAGTGGCTACTCCCTCCAAACAAAAGTACACCCACTGGGTACGCGCCTGTGTGAACGCACATGCACGTGTACCGACCATAGAGGTCTATAGCCTACTTTAACAAAATTCATTCTAAAATGCATGCAGAATCAAAATATCCATATCATAGTTGAAAGTAATAGTACAATATTGTCTACTTTAGAAAAAGAAGAAAATTTGAGATTTTGTGTACAAAGTGAATGGGGAGTTCTCCATGTTGGCAGCCATTTCGTGCCTGTACGTTGCCAATTTGAGGAGCCCATGAGGGGTGTCAATCAAAACTTTGAAAATTCATAACTTTTGACTGATGGATTGACGGATTTTGCTCAAATTTTCACAGATTGGTCATTGTCACTGATTGTATTTTTCTTCGTCTACTGAGTGCACATCAATGTCTGACTGAAGTTCCCCTTTAAAGTCATGTCTGTATGAGAGATAACGAGACAATGAGAGAGACAGTGAGAGAGGGAGAGAGCGAGGGACGAGGGATATTGGAGGAAATATGTGTGTTTATGAATGTGTGATTGTGAGAAAAATATGTGTGAGGATAAAATATACGAACACAAACGGGGAAAAATAAATTTAGGCCTGTAACAAAAACAAAAACACCAACAGCAACAACATTATCAAAAATAAAAAGGATGAGAATGACAAAAATATTTACTGATAATGATAGGACGGAGATAAAAGGATGGCGCGGTTTTCTTTTTTTTTGGGGGGGGGGGGATTAACAGGGACTGTCGAAAGAAATATCGAAACAGGTGAGGCAATGTAGCATTGTGTTTAACTTGGTATATGTCAATCAAACAAAACACGCAAATCATTATTTAGATAATGACCTATAACGCACCCTTAAAAGGGTAAGTTAAGTCACAATATTGTTTCCCCACAGTAGCATATCATTTATACGGAAGCTTAGAAGTGCCCCCAGAAGCCAAGATAATTTAGGACGTGAAGACGAGAAGTCGAGACGAGAAGACGAGAATAAGAGTCAAGAAGAAAAAAGAAAAGATCTTGGACATCGGCACATCGACTTCAGTAGGACAATAAGACAAGAATACAAGGTACTGAGAAGACAAAAAGACGAGATAAAAGAGTCAAGAAGACAAGAAAACAAAATCCTTCATCTCGTCAAGTCGACTTCTGTGAGTCGAGAAGACAAAAAGACAAGATCCTGGATCTCGTCAAGTCGACTTCTGTCAGAGGAGAAGACAAGAAGACGCTCTTGCATCATTCTCATCAAGTCAAATTATGTAGGATAAGAAGGCAAGAAGACAAGATTCTGGATCCAAGATCTTGTCTTCTGGTCCTTCAGAAGGCGACTTGGTGAAATCCCGGATCTTGTCTTCTTGTCTTCTCGTCTCAGAAAAGTGGACTTGATGAAAACTAAGATCTTGTATTCTTGTCTTCTTGACTATTATTCTCGTCTTTTCGACTCCTCAGGATGTTGTCTTCTTGTCTATTTTTTTATCTTACAGAAGTCGATTTGCCGAGATCCAAGATGTTATCTTTTTGTCTTCTTGACTCTTTTCTCGTCTTCTCGTCTCGACTTTTCGTCTTCACGTCCTAAATTATCTCGGCTTCTGGGGGCACTTCTAAGCTTCCGTACATTTACATAAACGGAATGAAAAAAAAATATTTGAGGACAGTCAGACTACTAATAGAATTTTTTTTATTATGAAAAATTGATGACAATAAGGACATCACCAGGCAAAGTGGCAATTAATGTCATGATTGCACTACTAACCATTTATTATGTATATCAAATTCTAAATACTGTTACTGTTGTCCAAAATTATAATTTCTTAAAAACTTCTACTCGAATGCTAGCACAAGTCTTATCATTTCATATTCACATTACGAATAGATTTATTAGAAATATATTGTAAAACTCATTGCTTTGAGTTTATATTTTTGTTCTGATCATGTACATTTCTAGCAGATATGTGCTACCGTATAAAGCTATAATCTTGGTTTCACATAGTTTCTAAAAGTAGATAAAATAAAGAACTTTTTTTGTAGCATTTAATAAATGTTTTTGCCAACGTCACGAAAGGTTTTAATCTTTTATCCATTTTCGTTGCTTGTAACATTTTTCATGTGATAAAAAATAATGACTTAAAAATTGAATTTCCTCTGCCTTGTTTCAGTTTTCAGTGTTTTGTTTTGTCTGAGTCGCTATTTCTATATATATATATATATATATATATATATATATATATATATATATATAAATATATATATATATGTTGAACTTCCTCTTCAAACTTGGAAGTAATGCTTTAAAAGCACGACGTTCGGTTATATACATAAACCAATACAGAGATCATCATTACTTCCCAATATATTCCACCGAGCACAAATTTGACCTTATACTGTCACACGGCTAATTATTGTAAATGTCCTCAACCAATTTTATCAAATGTTGAAGTATATCACAGACTGCTCATAGTAATTAATCAAATGCTCTTAAAATAGAATCATGTGAGTGTACATTCCGTGGTTTTGATTTGAAAAGAGTATGAAAATCCCCAAATATTGCAATTAATTCTGTTTTTATTGCTTGTTGATTTTATTAGTTCAAGGTCTGCCATGCACTCATGCCACTCGAACGTGCAAAATATAGTCTTCAACTTTTACAATGTAATGAATAACTTGAGACTCGCCTGTATACAATCATGACAATTGGCGTGTAAAAATGATTATGTATCGAGCGTGAACTATTATGAATCTATATGCATCGTTTATTTCATTGTTCTTACCACAATGAACACTGTTTTTCCGTTTAATAACTAATTGTTACATTTACAGTAATGGACTATTTGAGAAATAGTGAAACAAAATTATTCATCAACATAGTGTAGTTAAAGCCCAAGTATAGTTTTGGTTAAGATTAAGGAATGTGAATTTCCAGGATGTTTATCATGACACATAATCCTTATACATATATTGAGACCATAACATATTTTATTTACGAGCTGATTCTTTTGAAGATTTGAATTTGACCATTAAATCATATTCAGCGCCCTCTCTTGATTATAACAATATTTTGCTTGTTATCGGGCATATACAAAATTATTTTCAAGATTTGACAAAGGCATGATAAAAAAGAATACACAAAGATTAAATACTGAAATTTTCATCCAATTCTATGCATTAGAAGTTTTCCTTTATCAAGATAGAAAATATTGAATTAGTGTCGGGGGACACGACACAAAAATAGTTTGCACATTTTAGGTTATAACTTTTCCAAAACTTGTTCATTTTTCGCACAATCTTTTGTGCAACATGTTCATGATGCTATGTTTCATTTTTGATAGATTTGAAGACAAAGTTTGGGGACAAAAATATTCGCTTTTACCCAAACTTTACATGGGCTTTAATGTCACAAATCATTTGCATACATGCATGATGATTCTACTCTTTGCATGAAATAATCATAACTGCGGTAAACAGTGATAAATAAACAAAAATCCTTTGGTGAACATTATTACAAGCATATCTAAATATTTATCAATCATAATATGGAGATTGAAACAAACCATTTGCGTAAAGTAGTATAGTTCTTACTTTAGCCTTTTGATTTGATTTGATTTATTTATTTTCCATTTCAATATCATTTTCACAATTTGAACAACAAATTATAATCATTTTGCAAGAGAAACAAAAATATTTACATAGACAAATCAATGATACCTAATGTTTGAAAAGCAGGTGATAGAGAGATGGAGGGGCATGCCGAAAAAGCGAGGTTTGTAGAACATATATGTCCCTTCTTACATTAAGATTACTTTAACCTGAGGGTTGCCGTTCGAGTCTCACCCAAGAAAATTCATCCTCATTTTGCTTTGCTCATGCTTTGCCAATTGACGGCGCTCCATTCAAGTGTGAATATGTGCGCCTAAAAAATTCCTCTTCTTTTACTTTGAAAGATGTGTATATCGAAAAAAATAACGGAGTAACTAAGAATGCGAATCGCATGGGTTAGTCATGTTATCAATGATGCAATACATTAAACACTAATAAAAAGTTTTATGATAGAACATGATGCGATAGTTTTGTTGTAAACATTCTAAACGAAATGGCGCGCATTGCATACTTTAAACATCCACCATGTCCACGGGACGTCCTAATCAAACTACCAATTGTCTGAAATTTGCCTATAACTCCATCTTTCCTCCATTTTTACGTCACTCCGTCCCTGCCAGGCACCGTCTATTGTACTCTCGATTCGCTTCAATGACTCTTCATTCCATAACCTCTTCCATTCCGCCTAGTCACAACAAAATGAGGTCATAGTAGCATTACTCGGCAATTGTAAAATCCGGTGTTTATATTCGATGGTTTTGGACCCATATCATACCGGTATATAACTCGTTAGTGATGATAAAAGAATACTTCCTTGTTTGGTGGCAGTGCATTGTTTTGTGAGGATAGAGAACGAATTGGATGGTTTTACTTCTGTTGACATAAACAAAGGCAGCTCGGAGCGCAACTGCAAACATTTGCAGTCGAAACATCATTGTGCATGGTACCCGTTCGTATGCAGCCATATACTTTTTTTTCAAAGTGATATAATATATGTTGTGATATAGAACACGGAACAATACCGCTACCAACTGCGACGGATAGTTCCTCATAACTTTTCCCACACTTTTTGTTCAGCTCAAAACTTCGCATTTTCTAATTAGAGAATAGTGAGTCTCTATTGTGTATCAATTTGAAAGTCATTACCCGCGAATTTTTAGGATCGGATCATCTCTGTTTTGGACTAGGATCTATAATACTGATCTGGACTAAAAGACATGGCTGGATCGCTAACGATTTTCTCCCAGCTGATTGTTACAGCGCTGACTTCACTTTTACTTAATGTTGGATCCGTAGAATCAAGTAAGTGGAGTTTTTACCGCTTCTGATTTTTTTTAATTTGTTCATTTATTGATTTTTGTATTATTGAGGGATATAATTTAAATGGTTATGTGTACATGTTATTTCCATCCAAATACATGTAGTACTAATTCTGTATGATTTTTATATTCTTATTTACAGATATATTAGTGAAATCGTTAATATGTTTACATTGTTCACATCCCCTAATAAAAACACGTTTTACAACTAGAACATTTCTGCATGATAACGTGTTCCCACCTCTTCCACCCCGCTCGATGTATAACAAAATATCCGGTTTTGTAATTTATTCTACCTCAAACACCTCGTTCCTCTTTTCATGCATTGTTGCATGAATGTGCAATGTAGAAAAAGTATCAGAACAACATGAGCGTTTAATTGATTATCTTTTCATCGGAAGTCATGGAACAAGACGGTTTTTTTTTTACATAGGAATGTACATGATCATTGGTATCATCATAATCAAGTAATGATAAAAAGCGGCAAGTGCATTATGGACATAATATATATATTCTGAATGATTATGAATGAATAATTGAATTGTTGAACAATGTCATCGTATCATTTTTTTTTATATCATTCATATGGAGATGGAAAAATAAAGTTTGAATTGAATCGAGTTGAATTGAATAAATGATAACCAAACAAGTACCAGAATGCGGTATTAGCAGATTCTTGCACCGGTATTAAATCATGCAAATCGTTCAATTTTCCAAATTACATACCTTAAAAAGTTACTATTTGAAGTTTGGAGTATGTAATGCAATCTAAGGCAAGACGATCGGCTTCAGTAGTGGATGTTTGTATATTCTTTTGTGTTATAAATATATTTCAATGAGTTAATTTAGATAATACATTTTGGTTTTTCATTTGAATTTTAGTTCCCTTTGTGCTCATCTAATAGCTATGATGGTATGACAGATTGCGCCATATTCAAAACTAAATGTTTAGGAGGAAATGGTATAATAAAAAGTTTCTAATATTATCTTTACCCATCGCTCTAACTCCATGCAAGATACTGTAAACCTTGTTATCTACTGCTAGTAATTTGTTATGTGCATATACCAATAAATAAATAGATAAATGAATAAATTACGACCCATGATCACATAATCACACTGGCTAATCTTACTTACACGAGATCCCTTTTTTTGGGGGGGGGGGATGGGGTCATAAAAATTGCAAGGGTGCCTCCACTTCATTATACATAATTATACTTCCTGCTTTCAAACATTTACTGGGTTGTAGTTTATTTGAGCCAGTCACACAAGCAAACTCTAAACCGCGAATCACCAAATACACTAGACGGCATATCAAAAGAATTGTACTGTAGAAACTCAGTATACCGAGGTGGGACCATAAAAAATAGCTTGTTATAGCAGTAAGCTCAAGTCTTTATAGCAGAGTTGAAAAACAGTAGGTTATAAAGAGCTGGAAATGATTTATTAGCTCTTTATAGCAGGTATTTTGTAATATCAGATCTCTAATTTATACCAGATCCGACACCGTTAATTGATGGTGTACAAGGCATAAACAAAGCTGTGAAAATATTGGTCTTTAAGATTAATGTTAAAAGCTCAGAAAAGTTGAAATTCAAAATATAATCTGCACGGGAAACCTTTTGCAGGAATAAAGCGTCCGTGTTATACTTTATTTTACTTTCACAGATTTCGTGATTGTGCGTGTATAACATCCTTCCTGTTTTGTATTTTTTTTTTCATCAACCTGAATTTTACATTGTAGATCAGACACCTCGGTTTGATATTTTTTTAATTAACAAAATCTTAATGTGTGTCTTTAAATGAACAAAGAGTCATCTTCATGCAATCGTGGTTTCTTTGTAACGGACAGAAGTAATACATGAACGGTAATTTAACTTGGGTTTGCCGTCTGTCTGTACAGAAAAAAAAATAATGCGCTCTGAATTTTATATTGTAGATCAGACACGTCGGTATGATATCTTTTTTTTTTAACAACAAAATCTTTATTTGTGACATTGTCTTTAACTGAACAAAGAGTCATTTTGATGATATCGTAGCTTCTCTGTAACGGGCAGAAATAATACATGAACGACAATTTAACTTAGCATTGCAGTCGGTCGATACAGAAAAAAAACACTCTTGTGTGAACGGGGCTCTAATCCGGAAGACGTACAAATAATTGATTGCGGGTAATAAAGGGTTTTAATCAGAGAGTATGGTTTTAATCCTTGAGTCATTATGATTAGGCTTTAATCTTTTTGTGTGAATAGGTCCAGATGGCCATTGCCAAGTATATTTGCGGGCACGTGGGGCTTTGTTCCCTTTGTCTGTTAAAAATTGAGCTAATGATGGAGGAGTGGGGAAGGAAGAAGAGACGAACAAAGAAAGGGGAGTGGAGGAAAATAGTAAGGCACGGTTGATGATATAGTGTACATTAATTTTAAATGCACGTGATTCTTAAGATTTTACAGATAAGATATTGTGAAAAATCACGTCCCTTCAATATTATTGGAGGGGGGGGGGGGCATTTCGGGGCAGGCCTAGGGGCGGCCCTGGGTATAGGAGTTGGGAGTACAGAGTAGAATAGATTTCATTTTACTTAATTTTTTTTCTTCGTTTAAAAAGGAACAACAATAAAAATCAAACAAACCTAAATCAGTTTGTAGAGAACCGACTTTAATAAACTAGATAGAAAGCTGAATCACATTTAAAGCCCAAGTACAGTTTTGGTAAAAGCCAATATTTTTATCGCCAAATTTTGTCTTCAAATCTACTTAAAAAGAAACATGATATCATGAACATGTTGTACAAAAGATTGTACGAAAAATTAACAAGTTTTGGAAAAGTTATAACCTAAAGTGTGGAAAATATTTTAGCGTCGTAGCCCCCGACGCTAATTCAATATTTTCTTTCTTGATAAAGGACAGCTTCTCATGAACAGAATTGGATGAAAATTTCAGAATTTATTCTTTATGTATTCCTTTTTAGCATGCTTTAATAAAATCTTGGAAATAATTTTGTATATGCCCAATAAGAAGCAAAATATTGTTATAACCAAGAGAGGGCGCTAAATACGATTTAACGGTCAAATTCAAATTTTCAAAAGAATTCGCTCGTAAAAAATTATGCTATGATCTTGAAATGTGTATACAAACTATATGTCATGGTATATATCCCCAAAATTCACATTTCTTTAATCTTTACCAAAACTATACATGGGCTTTAACTACGGTAGTATACGGGCAATGTTGTAAGGAACCAGTAAGTGTTCTTCGGTAAATTATCTAGCAGCTTTTATAGAGTGCCTTTAGAACTTTGCTGTATATCGTTATTTCTATAAATTCGTGCAACAATACCCTTTGGCTATCGTCACACAGAGAAAACAAGGACAATATAATTTTAGTTCATGAAATCGGTTTGTCCTCAATTCTATTGAAACTGTTTCGTAAATGTTATTCTTGGAAGCATCGACAAATTAAGGCAAAGTAACAAAAACACATGAGCAACAATCCCCAAAATGTACTTTGGTCAGAAGGGACAACAGAATTGAACAAAATAATTAATTTCACTCAAATATTCATAATAGCTTCGATCATGATCACATACTGTAATGAAGAAGCTCCCGTTTAATAATTGAACAGATGCGACACAGTTCTGTATTTCTACACAGAATAAGATGGAGTAGAATTTTTTTTGTGTGCATCTAGCATGCAATTAAATCCTTCATTGGAATTGTTTACCTTGTCCAAATCCAATGTCTCTTTTGCTCCCAGTGATATACATGTATGGACAAAAAGTGCGAAAGGCTCGTTGAATGGTAATGATTTACCTAAAAAAAAAGTTAGATGAACTACAAACCGTTATTTTGTTTTGAGGAAGCGAAAGTAGACAAGCAAGATAAAGGTTTGTTACAAAAGATATAATTATATAAACAATCTGGTGTACAAACGTTAAATGCAGATCAAAACAGAGGACCGCCCTTGTATTTTATAATCTATTTTGTAGCACTTTCTATTACAAGAAGCTCATGATTATAGCCATACAAACATATACACGTGCTGTTTTAGGTGCTTGTGTTCTGGTACCAATCGCAGTTATTTATTTCCCGTGAAGAAAAGTAACATTTTAGAAATTTAAAATGGCCCTTTAATTGAAAAGAATAGCTATTCGTGCAGAACACCCATTAACATTTTAGCTTCGCAATTTGCTAGCGAAAGTTAGATAATCAACATTATCATATTGATTATTATGAATATTGCATTGTATACTTTTGCGACTTTGGGCATGTATCATGCAAGATATGTTTTTCAGCCTATCCAATATTCTGTTTTCTAATCATTTTAAAATATATTTAAACCTTTAATTACATCTTATCCTATGATTTATAGTTGTTGTTAATCACTGTACTTTGTTTATACGTTTATCTTTATATAATTTATATTTTTGTTCAAAATAGAAAGAAAGAAACAGAAAACAGAATAAATTGATTCGAATCCGATCAATTTTTAACATATATTTTTTTGTAATCTGATAATACAATAATAGAAATATATTTTTTTCTCTTCGTAGGACGTGGAAGTGGAAGCAGACATAGAAAACCATACGGTGGACTCGAAAGAGGAAAAGGTATGACAGAATTATTATTTTCTTATTCTTCTTCTCCTCCTTTTCCTCCTCCTCCTCCTCCCGAGCTCCTCCTCCTCTTCTTCCTCTTCTCTTTCTTTTTCTTCTCCTCTCTCCTCTTTTTCTTCCTCCTCTTCTTTTTCTTCTTCCTCCTCCTCGTCTTCTTCTTTTTGTTATTCTTCTTCTTCTTCTTCTGGTTCTTCTTCTTCTTCTTCTTCTTCTTCTTCTTCTTCTTCTTCTTCTTCTTCATTCTCTTCTTTTTCTTTTTCTTCTTCTTATTCTTGCTATTCGTGTACTTCTTGTTTTTCTTCTTCTTATTATTATTATTATTGTTTTTATTATTATTATCATTACTATCATTATTATCATTATTATTATTATTATTATTATTATTATTATCATTATTATTATTATTATTATCATCATCATATCATTATCATTTGACCTTTTTCTCATCATTTCCCTTTACTCGTCCTCATTTTCTCTTCTTATATCCATTTTAATGTCTCTCTTCTGTCGTTTGTTTTGCTTTTTGTTCTGTTCTTCCCTTCCTGAATTTCATTATAATCTTATAGTTCTTTCATTTTCTGTTTCGTTTTTGTAAGGTAATGTAGCTTTTTATTAGTCTGCTTTAAAGCAGGCTCCCAATTTTTTCGTTAACAAGATATCATGAATCAATGACTGATACGCTGTAACATTTGCCTATCCGGAAATGATTTGCATCAAATATTATTGTACATGTATGTAAACAGCTCCCGGTTATTCAGATAAAAATAGCAATGTATTATTTTCGGCTAGGAAATGATGATTGACTGATTAGTATGCCCTGAATCAATTTGTTTGTTCGTTCATTTTTGTTAATTTATTCGTTATATTGTTTTTGTCGTAAACTCATTGGTTTTGGTCTATACATTCATTTACCCGCCCGAGAATGGAGTATTATTAATTAATCTAGTCAACCATCTTTTTTTTTTAATTATTCATATATACCCACTCATGTGTAGATTTATTTATTTGTTAATCTATAATCTATCCTTTCCTCCATTCGTCTTTTCATCCATTCGGATTTCTATTCACTCATTCAGTCCAATATGTATGAGTATAGTATACATATGTGTACGTTTCTTGCCAAAACCGATTCATAACAATTCCACTTCAATACTTGGCATCCAGTCTGCATACATTATTTGTTGCTATGTCGGGCAAGTCGTTGGCAAGTTTAAGGGTTGTCAAGACCAACCTTTGTGCTTAGAAAACTCATAGAATAATCAAACCTGACTGCAACGTCATAACCTAAACAACAGCAACGCATAAAATGTTCATTTATCAGAAAACTAATGTATTATATAAATGATTCTCCCGTCCGCTAATTCTATCCTTGTCCATATTCTCATTCTCAGACCCCTTGCCATGGTGGGTAATCACCCTCATCTTTGTTGGCGGCGTCCTCAGTGTATTCCTCTGCGTGATGGGTCTGCGAAAAATCTACGAGAAGAAACGCCAGCAGAAGATCCGCGCCATGCTCTCCCGACGTAGCACCAACCTCCAACGCCGTCGCAGCTTACAGACGAACACCGCTGTCACCGATGGAACGCCGCAGGACGGAGACATGGTCGCGCCGCCATCGTACGAGCAGTCCGCAAAGGACGACGCTCATCCTCCCGCGTACACCTACTCGAAGGATGTCAACACCGGTGACGAGTTGCCTCCTTCCCCGCCCGCCGCGGCGCCAGAAGATTCAACTACCGTACCCATGGAAGCCACCCTCCCGGCAGCAGCCCCGCCCAGTTATGACGTAGCACAGAGAGATGGGGGCGAGGTGGTGGAAGTGGGCGGGGCCGTCGCCATGGGGATGAACTCAACGGGTGCCGGGGAAACGACCAGAGATCAGACGAATGTAGAAGTATAGGAGTGAGGATGATGAACTTACAAAGACAAGACATTAACAATGTAAATATTACGTGTCATCATAGGGTGTGGCAAGAAAATAGCCAGTACTCGCTAAATTGGCTTTACTTTCTGGAAGATGCGGAAGACTTACGTATGACATGCACAATAACAGTAATAAGATAATGCTACATGTATACGAGTGTGAATGATTCTTTTCTGCCTATCTTCGAACTTTTAAAATTTTTTTAAATGTACTACAGTCAGTGCTTTTAACATCCATTTTTTAATGCATTAATAGCAATTTTATGCGATATGGACGAAATTTGATGGTGCATTTTTGTTTGTTTTGGATTTTTTGAAGCTTGAAATTGCACAGGAAATTATACTTCGGAAAGGAATCAACTCTAAGAATGCGCAGTGAGTCGAAATAATCATGTTGCATGCAATGGTAGATGAGCGAGGCACTGCGAGCAGTAAGGACAAAGGAATCGGACAAAGTCTACTTCATTGGAACTTTCACAATGCTTTCATGATAGCAAAAGAAATTAACATCTCCTTTTATTTGCTGAACATGATATAGACAAATGTCCGACACTTCATCAGAGAATATGAGGGATTAAAATTATTTTGGCTGCATCTAACTATTGTAAATGCTTAAATAATGTTGTTCACTTTGGCCAAATCATTTGTCCATTCTGTTCACAGTGTTGGCTAAGATGCACATCTGCTCTCGTATTCTCCTTGTTCGGGATACCCTCTTGTTTTTCGATAAACAAGCTATCAAAACTTATATTACAACTCATCATGTAAGATCCTCTAATAATTTCAGGAGATGATCCAGTCAAGAAATGGATCCAGTCAAAATCTTGTAATTTGAAGTAATTTATGTGGTTTAGTGTGATTCTTTATTGATAATCATTATTTTTAGAGTGAACACTTACGTTTTGAATGGACCATGCTAATGTTGTGTGGTCAAGGCTTGTTGGGGAGGGTTGTGGTGGTAAGGATTGGGGGGATAAAAAGAAAAGAAGATTAGCTTGCGATTTTACTTGTTGCTGCGGCGCAAAAAGAACGCAACATAATGAATGAAATGTGATCCGACCTCAACTGAACAGTTCTTATTATGAAAATGGTGGTTATGACGAAATTGAAGTTAATGTAGACGGATTATTACAATATTATGTACCTGTACTAGTAATATATTTGAAAAGTGTCATCACATTTTGATATCTGTTTTGTACAAATTTGAAAAAATATAAGTATTTAAAAGAACGCGAGATTACAATTTTGTGTTACATCTTATTATACAGAGTAGAGGCGTCGGGGTAGAGAGGGAGAGAGAGCGGGAGAGAGAGAAGAGGTGACAGAGGGATGGAGTGAGGGTGGATGGAGGAAAGGAAAGAGAGAGAGAATGAAGAGGGAAAGGGTGGGGAAGAGGGGTGGGTGGGCGTGAGCAAACGTTAAATGCAGGTCAACTCCCTCCTCCTTTCTCGTTCAACCTAATTTTCCCTCTTCTTTGTGAAGGTTTGAATGAATCTATTTACTTTGTCCTATTCCTTTGTTTCTTTCTACTCACAGTGCTATTTTATATCTATCTGTACCACACGTAATTTCATTCCCCACACCTCTAAATTCTCACTGTGAGCAGAAGGGTCAAAGGCTTTTGACAAAATAACCACCTTCCATTCAAGCGTTCGCCTTAGCTAAAAGAAATATCCTTCCCTTAACCGATTCATTAGTCCCTTGTGCTCACAGTGCCTCTTTTATATATATCTGTATCACAATATATATTTCATTCCCCCACCCCATTCTATTTTAAACTCCCATACCTCTGAATTTTCACTGTGAGCAGAACGAAGTAAGGCTTCGAAAAAATTGAAAACTTACATTCAAGCATTTACAGGAGCTACAAGAAATTTCCATCCCTCTTATTTTGCAGAATAATGTCAACATTGTAGCTACTTTCTTTTCAGTTCCTAAAGCTAATGTGAAGGTTCGAATAAAGCTGTTTACTTTGTTAGACTTCTTTGTCCCTTCTACTCATATTGCCTTTTTCTATCAAGCTGTATCGCACTCAACTTCTGTAGTTGTTTTCCCCACTCCCTCTTTATCTCCCTCCCTCCATCTCTCTCTTTCCACTCCTCTCATATTATTGCCCCTATCTCTCTCTCCTCCTCCTCCTTCACTCTCTGCCATCCCCCCTTTCCCTCTCTGTTTCTAATGCATTAACCTCCTCCTTCGTCGTATCTTCTCTCCCTCTTTACTTCACTTCTCTTCATCTCGCCTCAGAGGCGTTTACATAGATTCATTCCTATAACGTAGATACCTAGGGCCTGTAACACAAACGATGCAATCAAACTCACAATAAGTATTAATCATAAATCTATGGAAAAACATTTACCACAATAGAGATGCGATTAATGGCAAAATCAGGCCCCAGGGCGGTGTTTCACCAAGTCGTTCTTAAAGTTATTCACGACTTTACGGTCGACTGGTATCAGTTCTTGCGCTGAATGCGAGTAATATGTGAACCTTTACGCACAAGAAGGGATACCAGTCGAACATACAGTCGCGCATAAAGTCTTTCTTATCTTGGTGAAACACCTCCAAGATGTGCAGGTATACTAAGAATAAAAACAGACCACACTATTTTGTTCTTCAGGTTCACATCAGCATTATCTCTCCAAATAAAGTTCTTACAATGACGAAATACGTCAATTGCTGAATAATATCTGGAAATTCATTTTAGTACATATTCTTGATAAATTTCACAATAAAATACTTTCTATACATCACATTTATATTCAAACATCCATGACATAGCTGTCTCTCAATACATTGTGCATGATCCTCTAATGCTAAATTAAATATTTACTCAACTACATTCAGTGCACGACAAATCTCAAAGTCCTATGTTGGTGTTATTGCTTGGACATCTTATACAAGAAATATTTTTAAATATTTTTTTTTGCCAGTGATTTCACAAGCCAGCACAGAAGTGTGGGACTACCGGCGAAAATCACATTGAAATAAAGTGAAGAGAATAAATATACATTCCAATAGTTTTCAACGTACTTGTTTACTTTGTTGGATATTTCTTTAAATTAAAGCCGCAGTCAGATTTTTTTCTCAGCTTCTCGGTAAAAGCACTGTCAATCAGTGTTTATCCATGTTGGGATAAGGCAAGAATTATTTAATTCTTTGTTAATTGTCAGTTAACTGCCTCCAAACGAAGAATTGTGTTGAATCGTGTTACTTTTGGGCTTCTACGTGACTGGGGCCTAAGCAATAGTGATATGTCTGTATTTGGATACTGGTCTGTGAAATCACTGACAAATTGCTTTGTTGTTGAATATAAATCAGGGTCCTAAGTTCAAGCCTGTGCTGTAGTATACCAATACAATGAAGTTGGTGCTTATAATATTGCAATAAATTAGAAGCCTATAATATTTTGTACACAGTGGAACCCAACAGTAACCAGGATCTTGCGACCAAATAAGATAAGACTAATTACGTTAGAGTAAAATGCAATTTATTATAAGGACAAAGGTAAGAGAATATCAATTTATAATGAAAGTGGGTTTTAAAACTTCGCTTTACTACGTGGTTCCATACTTGAACTTGAAAGAGGGTGTAAAAACATATAAAAATGCACAAACATGTATGTTGACTCCTGAAACCATTGACATATCATTCATTACTAGCATAATGGAATATTAGCTATAGTTGACAAGGGTCCTCTACAGCTGGATTAATTCTAGTCCAGTCGAGGACTGAGTGAATTTACTGTTTTTTCGTCCCCTCAAAGCTCACTGCAGTCCTCAAACTCAGAGGGCTCTGGGTTTGGTTTTTGTTGCACTCTTAGGGGGTGTTGTTCAAAAGTTGCAATTGATCGCAAGTTGCAGTTGATTGGAACGTGCCAATCAAAATCTTTGTTGCATGAGCGTCCTGTTAAATGCACATAGTGTACGTGAATGAAAATTTGTGTTACAATTTGCAAAGTTCCAATTGTTACGCAGTTTCTTTTGAAAGCCACCCCCCTCAGTTAGAGGACTGGAGGGAGACTGGAGGCGAGGGAGAAAGAGTAACTCACAGTCCTCAACAGAACTGATATCTATGACAGATATTGCATTGAAATGCAAGGTGCTTATTTTGCCAAAATTAGTAATCTTTACTGGCTTTAACACAAAACTTGATAAATCTGAGGCTCAAATTATTAATGGTTACTAAAAATTAGTAAAAGTAAGCAGCTATGAAGGTTTTTACTATTAACGACATGTGATCAAAATAGGAAGATTGGCAAAATAATTAAGATCACTTTACACTGGGTTTCAATGCCAATATTAAAATCTGAAAGGATTGAGATTGCTGCAAAAAAAGTATTCCATGCGCATTGCTTTTGCTACCATCAAATTTGATAACAAAATTATGCGTTATATGTGGTAAAATTTTTTTTTCAGAGTAGCTCAAACATGAACTGTTAACTCAGTGTTATTCATATTAGGTTATGGGAAGAATTATTCAATAAAAATTCACACAAGTTGATGATTATATTGTACACTTTATAGAATAGGATCTAGAACACAATAACGTCTATTGGTCCAGAATACATGATAAAAATCACTGTATGAAGTGCTTTGAAAATATCTAACATATCAGTACTATTGTGAGGGAAAGGCAAATTTCTTGAAGCCATAAAAAGAAGTAAGTCGTATGTTTCACATGATTTCTGAAAATAATTGTTTTTCATAGGTTAGCATTTCATTATAAGATCAAATTGAATGCCTACGTTACGGGAAGCACAAATTATATAAAAACACAGTCCCCGGCAAGTAAAGCTTGTTAAGCTCAAATCATTCAAAATCCAATACACAAGTCATATCCCAGCTGGAAAAGGACAAAAAGGTAAAAATTAAAAAATGAATTACTCTAAAAAATAATGGTTACAATTAAAGTTGGCATAATAAAAATTGATCTCTTAAGATGCACAAAATTAATATTCATTTTGAAATCCTACAATAAAATTCAATAATCAGCAAAATTTAAAAATAATTTTCAAATGATAAGTTTCCATTATACATTGAAAACTCACAGGAGCAGAATGAAGAAAGTGTGCAATAAATAGTGATTATCATAAATATATCTAAAATTGTAACATGTTCCTAAAATAAGTCGATATCCTCTAATTGTTAAACCGGGGGAATACATGTATGATAACTAGTTTACTTTAAAATCTGCAGTGCACTAAAATCTGCCCTTCTTTCACATGCACAATTTTTATCCCGTACAGTATTCCAACTATTTGAGAGCAAAATTCCTTGATGATTTTTCAAAATTGCAGGATAACTATGCCCCCCTGGGGCCTGTTGCATAAAACCTGAGAAAACTCTGGTTGTTTTTGCCAAAATTTTCTACCCTGTATTAAAGTCAATGGCAGAATTCAGCCCAACCAGAGTTTTTTTTAGTTTTACCATAGTTTTCTTAGGTGAAAAGTTTTATGCAACAGGCCCCTTCTTATTCCATCATTTCGACCTGATTTGACATACACTCAATTCCTAATTTTCCTAATTGTTGAATGGCAGGGTTTCCATTGGTTGAGGAGAAAACAATTTTCCCCTCATTAGAATCAGTTTTTTTTTCTACTTCCCCGAGTTTTCCCTGACTGGAATATGTGGTACTCTTATTTATACTTCAAACAGGCATCCCTGCACTCAAGAGAAATGGTAGCGAAACACGATCTGAAATGGATTTTACACTGCATCAATCCCTACAATTCTATTATAGCTCCCATACTGAATTCTTTGAGCCTCACAGGTTTGCTCCCGCAAGGTGACGAGTTTTCCGCTGTCTGTTACGCTATAAACAGTCAGAGCATGTCTCAAGAAAATTCCTTGAAATGCAATATATGTGTCACATATACTAAGTGCTTCTTGTGTATGGAATTTCAACAAATTTTAATAAATAGTTGTCAGGAAATTCACCCTTTTGGCATAACGGACATGACATTTCATGGAATTGCTCATGATCAGACGATTTCTTAGTTGAAGATGACAATAAGGAATTCTCTATAGATTCAGATGATCATGACGATTGTGGCTTAGAGGAGCGAGATTCCGTCTTTCATGTCTTGGTATACATATTTACGCTTGACTGGCTTCATCTGGATTATTTAGTAGGAAACCAGGTCAGATGATCTTTTGAGAATACTTCACAGATTACTTTGACTTTGCTCTTTTCCAACTATAGGATTTTTTTTTACAGGTTTATATTTGTTGTCACACCAAACTTGCTCCTACTCTACCGGTTTCATAAGAAACTGCCGATAAATATGGTGCAGTGGGAAACATTTAAATAAAAAGACTAAAAAGGTACTACTCTCGCTAACATCAGTCTTTCTTTTTTTCTAATTCTTCCCACGCTGCATCATCCCACCCTCCTGCATCATCCCAGGTCTCCTCCAATGATGTGATGGGTTTCCCGCTGTTTACCGGCACCGACGACTTCTTAGTTGATGATGAAGTTTTCTTACTGGATTTACTTGACGACGATGATGATTTAGAGGATGTTTTTGTCTTGGATGAATTCACTTTACTGCTGTTGTCCCTGTATTGAAGAACATGAATAGAAAAGATGTGAGGCAAATAAGCTGGCTCTTTTTTTTCCCATTTTTGTTTTTTTTCAATCAGGAAAATTTAAATGGTATCAGAGGTAAAAAAAATAATCTTTATGGCCCACATAAAAATAACCCAAAATAACTTTTCTGACACGATACAAATTACTATTGAAGGAGTTCAAAGCAAATGCATCGTCTCATTCATGATCGACACAAGGAACCTTGAAACCAAGTTGGGCTCGGCGCATTGCCCTAAAGTCGATTAGCAATCCGCCACCTACCTGTCTCCTCATTCCCGGACAATCCCCAGTCATCATTATCGGTATCCTCCAAATGTCTCTCTGCCTCTTTCTCTACTGCGGGGTCCCTCCATCCATCATCAACGTCCCTCCCCCAATCATTACCTTTCAATTTTCTGACGTTATCATAGCAACAGTCAACGATAGCACTTTCAATCAAATCAAAATAAGGATGTCATAGTACTAGTTAGGCAGTGCAGACTAATAGTCGCTGGTGACAAGCTTCATGAAACACCCTCCATGGCTGATCCTAAAACTAAACTTACTCATCTCCGAAGTCTATTAGCGATCCACCACCTGTCTCCTCATTGCCCCATGTCCCCCAATCATCATCACTGGTATCGTCCAATTGCCTCTATGCCCTTTTTTCCATGGCGGGGTCCCTCCATCCATCAGCATCCCCCATCTCCGGTCGTCTATGACTCTAACCATTACTCCTAATCGAGGCTGATCCCAACATTTTAAATGAACTTACTCATCTTCGAAGTCGATTAACGATCCACCACCTGTCTCCTCGTTCCCCCACGATCCCCAGTCGTCATCACCGGTATCTTCCAATTGCCTCTCTGCCTCTTTCTCCACGGCGGGGTCCCTCCATCCATCAGAAAGGCCCCCCCCCCTACCCCCAGCCGTTTGTGAACCTAAACTATTACCTTCCAACCTGGGCTTATCAAAATACTAATAATGAACTTACTCATCTCCGAAGTCAATTAGCGAGCTTCCACCTGTCTCCTCGTTCCCCCAAGAACCCCAATCGTCATCACCGGTATCCTCTAATTGCCTCTCTGCCTCTTTCTCAACAGCGGGGTCCCTCCATCCATCGTCGTCAACGCCCCACCCCCAGTCGTCGGTACCCTCATCAGGAGTCCTAGGAGGGGTTGGGATATCATGAAGTAGAGGGGTCTCACTCTTATCGGGATCTAAGCTTCTATTATTCCAAATATGTGTTTGTCCAAAAAACAATTTGTCCCGTTTTATTTTGTAAATGCATTTTGTTAAACGAAAATGTCCCAATTCAAGTGTTTTTGTTCCAAAATTCCAAAAATATGTTTCACATGTTTGGTATCAAAATGTCCCCATTCCAGTGGTTTTGGTCACATCATAACCATTATTAGTTTTCATTATCATTTATGAATTTGATTTTCATATTATCATTTCCCAAATAATGATTAATTTTAAATAATGCCCATTATTTCCATATGGAAAAAAATATATAATAATTTCATCAATTTATTATAATAATTATGTGAAAAAAAATTCACCAATGGTACAAGTGGCAATGTGATTTGATGAGTAATTTGACGGTTTACAAGTAACATTAATATTTGAACGTATAATTTGTTAATTAATATTAGCATTAAATTCCAAAAATTACGCATTTTTATTAGATGAAGAATTATGAATTTTTTTTGTGGATTATTTGTTCCAATATTGAGATACAAGTAAGCATGATGGATGTTTATGTGATTAATTGTGATTTTTTTTATTAGATGTTCCATTAAATATATGCGAACCCGTGAGTTATGAAGCGATTAATGATGTGAGTGATCGAATGATTGACAGAACGAAG
>BQKZ01006067.1:12431-36746 GCA_036244855.1 Temnopleurus reevesii | reverse complement strand
GTTTAAAGTTTGAGCGTCTGAACACACTTTTAGCTACCATAAAAGAATGAAACCTCAAGGAATTTTACAAAATCATAGATGATATTAGCTGATGAGGCCGTTTGATGATTGATTAAAAAATACCAAGGATAAGTTAACAATAGAATTGTTCTATTAGCGTGATTGTGAGCTACCTTTACTCTCTTTTATTGAAGAAATTGATAATTAATAGCAATAATGGCAAAAAGCATTCCACGGTCGGGGAGGTTTTTACCACAAATGAAATAGTGATAGACGGGAGATCAAATCCTTTTAGCTTCACAATCAAAGCAGGCCAATCATGGTTGTTTACTAAAACTTTTTCCATCATCGGTGGAGGCTGGTGAAAATGGACCAGTTTGGAAGCATTTTAAACTTCATAATTAATGTCAAATTTCTCATTTAGCTATTATATTCATATCAAATTCATGAAGAGAATAGCTTTTCATTAACTTCTGAGAAAGATTCTTTTACAACAGAAATTTTCATAGGCTTTTTCATGGATTGTTGCCAACTCGTTCAAATAAATCTCTTGTTTGAAAATGTGTTGAATTCAATTATTTATCTAAGAATTGACATATAAAAGGCCAAATACGTAAAGAAAATTAGTGTTGCTGACAGGATGCGCTTATTAATCAGAAAAATAAAATCACAACAAATTTATACTTAAAAGTATGATGATTTGTAAAATTCATGATCTAGAGTATAATAGATTATAGAATCTGTAACAAACCTATTCTTGGGTTTTATCATCTAGAGAGACAGCTTGAGTATTCCCATGAAATCAACATAGCGATTGTTGTGAGAAAGTAGACATCATATTATAGTTTTGCACATTCTGCCCTGTGGACTAGATGCACATGAAACAGGGATTTGATTGAACATTCTATACCAATCAACTACAACTTGCAATTGATGCAAATTTCTAGCAACATCCCTATAGATGACTGAGTGCTCTTTATACCTTTTATGCGGATGCCCTGCCAACAGATTTGAAAGAGCAATCACTTTTGGCTCTCATGATAATGTTGCTAGAAAGTTATAATCAGTTGTAAGTTGCAGTTGATAGGTACATGGCAATCAAAGCCATTCTTTCACAGACATTTTTTTAGAAGTACAGACTCTGCAAGATTGAAAATGCATGCTTCAAGATCCAGCTTATTTGCAGTTGATTTGCGATTGATTGCTACAGCCTAGCAACACCCGATATGTCTGGTAGGTCCATGGTATAAGTTCTGACTCACCGTTGCGAAGCCCAGATTTCTTCACTCTTTCAAGCATGCAATTCAAAACACTAGATTATGGGATTTTTTCTGACCCAAATGCTGCTACAATTTGAATTATCATTGTTTGATTATATCCCTAATAAAATATGTATTCCTAATCTCATTAAATCCATCATGATTTAGTAAGGACCCTATTTTGACGGGTTATCATGTCACCCATAAAAGAAACAATTTTTTATTATTTTCAAGCACTTCAATTTCAGTTTATAGCTTTAATATTCATTCATTTATAGCTTTAATATTCATTCATTTATATATCAATTCAACAGGCTAGCCCATGGGGCCATTCAAACATAAAGACAAGTTGATTAATCACTTTAATAATGCTGCATCTTCTGCAAAAAAACGTGCACCCTGAATAAAGATTCCTCGTTTGTGAATCCATTACAGGCATAATGAAACAGGGATGTCATCATAGATTAATTGGGGAACAGCGACTATTAATTTCTAATGAATTCTAATGAATAGAAACGTCAATTTTCATTTACAAAAATATTTTAAGTGCAATCTGCATTTTAGATCAGCACAGAACATGGACATTCTATAACAATATTCAAATACCTTGAGGGCCGTCAATAGCTAGGGCCCTGGGCCCTCTTGACTGGCCTAAACTCCCATTTCACATTCCTCAGATGTGTTCTATGCTTTATTTTTTAAATTTGTGCGCTGAAACAAATGTAGAGATGTACCTAAAAGTGACATTACCCTTGAAATGTCATCATTCGGGGAAATTCCGATTGGAATTAAAACAAAGTAAAACACTTAATTTTTCATCTTGTTTATCTACCTATAACTATTCACCATGTGAAATAATAATGAAATGTCACAGGGTCAAAAAGGTATTGCCCCTATTTGCATTTTGGGAAATAATGTCATATTGGCCTGAGGTTATTAAATATTCACCAATGACTAAAAAAATAATATCTAAAAGAGAATCTGCAGAAATTGAGAGTCACAAGTATTGAAACAGTATTATTTATCATATTTCATGAAATCATATGGCATCTTTGTTCATTCAAAATTTATATGGAGATTGATGTAAAAAAGTTGACATTTGGTCACATTCATAACTACATATTCTTCAAAAGTGGTGAAAAAAAGTGGGTTTTGATGTCATAACGTTAATAAATATCATAAAACATTAAAGGTATCTATATACACCAAATTATACACAAACATAAAACACACATACACAACCACTAAAACTGTATAAAGACAATACCACATTATAGACTCCTAGATAATAATAATAATAATAATAATATAGATTATTTCTATAGCGCTAAAAACAGAGAGTACCATAGCGCTTAACGAGTTAATAGAACAAGAAAAATAAAAACAGTTTGGTTACTGTGGAAAAAGGTAAGTCTTAAGATGTTTTTTAAACGTACCGGAATTTGAAATTGCCCGTATTGCAAGAGGAATACTGTTCCACAGTTTTGGAGCAGTTACTGAGGAGCGCTTTCAGCTGTTTTGAGTCTACACTTTGGTGTAGATATAAATGAAATAATCAAATACAACAAATAGGTCTACATAAAGATAAAACTTGTACATCTAGATAGAAGCTGTCAATTAACACTAAAAAAAAAGAAAATCCCAAATAATGACATCATGATCCAACAGAAATCAATATCATAGATAAAATAAAGCATGAAAAAGAGAGGAAACATACAAATATTAATTCAGATAATTTTTATGAGAGGAGGATTTTGATCGATCAGATACATTGCATTATCAAATCATATGATGACGAATAGGATATAAATTAAAAATTCATTTGTATGTATGTATATAATCTTTAAATTTTTATGTGGAGTTGACACCGATAACATTAAAGGATTTTATATCAGAATAATTCACTGTTTGCGGGCAATGGTAATGTAAGTGAAAATTTCAAATATATCAATGGCAATATGAGAAAATTACTAAAAGTGCAAAAAATTGATGAGCAGTTCAGTAAATTGTCCACATGCTGACCCCCCTATATAAGGGACTTTCCTATTAATAACTTTTCATCATTCTCACCTGATTTCTTGTTTATATGTGTAGGTGCAACGCTCTCTAAAGATTTTGGGTCAAGTAGTGCACAAAAATAAAGTAATATTGGAGGAAAGTCAGGGGGAGAGGGGGGTCATACATACGAAAATGTTGAATACTTTATGACAGTGCCTTATAAAATCTTAGTTAGATTAAACTTGAGGGTACTTACCCTTTCCTCTTGGTACCCCGAGTGCTGTTGTTGCCTATCCTATTATTGATGTTAGAGGGTGCTTCACGTAGTCCGAAGCTCTTTGCAGCGTGGCCTAGATGGAGCTTCTTGATGTGTAGGATTGACTTGAGGGATGACGGATAGGTGGCGTAGGCACGGATGAAAGAATGGAAAGCTGGAATTGATGGAGAAAGGAAAAGTGTAAGTGTGATAGTAATTTGATTGATTCATGTATGTAGCAATTTCAATCATTAAACAATTATATAAGAATTCCAATCAATCATACTATTGATATCAATCATAAGTCTATGGAAAATCATGTACTTCATACATGTATATGCAATTGAACGCATGCTTGATTGAAACTCTTTAGCACATAATTTCCCATAGACTTGCATTGATATTAATTTTAGAATTGATTGAAAATCTTTATGTTAAGGGGTCGAGGTCCTGTATGCAGATTGAAAAGAACAATAGAGAGGAAAATGGATGAATAGTAAAAACAGTTCTCAAAATATAGAATCTGGACTCGCTCATCTCCTTCCCCTTACTCTCACCTCATTTCCATCCTCTTCCCTTCATTGCACCTATTCTCCACCCTCTATTCATTCTTCAAACTCGTTCCTTTCTCTCTTCCTCCTTTCCACTCCTTCCGCACTTCATCTCCTCCCTCATGAGCTCCCTTACCCCTCTCGCCCTCCTCTTCAAGTCTCCCTCTCTCTCTCTCTCTTCCTTCCTCCTCCTCTTTCCTCCTTCCTTTCTCCCTCTCAACATTCATGAAAATAATAATAATAATAATATATTTTACATGGCACTTTTCCCACACGGCTCAAAGCACTCTAACAATACTATTACCCTGGTCAACGGTTATAACAATATCAACCGCACATGCGGTGCGTTTCCTAGCTCTCCAGGGAGCTTCCACAATGTCAGCCTAAATTACAGCGGCAACAGAAAACTTAATATCCTACCAGGTACACATTCAAACACCTGGGTTGAGTGCAGCACAGTGTGGATAAATTTCTTGCCGAAGGAAATCATGGGTGAGATTTGATCCACCAACCCTCTAGTTGATAGGCAAGAGTCAGAACCACTTCACCAAGGCGCTTCCACATTCATATCTCCCTCTGTACCCAATCTCTAAATTTTCTTACATTTCCTAGCTTAGTGTGTATGTGCTGCGCTATTGAGTACATGATCCTCATATCGTAGCTGAAGCAAAGTCGCTGCTCCCTTGGATCATTTATTGAATTTAAATCTTTACTTTACTTGACTTTAAAGGGAAGTTGTTGGCCTAAATATTACGTAACAATATAAGAAAAATTAAGTTACTTGGTAGTGACTTCATGGTACAAGTTATCTTTTTTGATAATCGACAATTATGATATGTAGCTGTTACCTTTCCTTGCTTGCTGCGTATGTGCTTGACTATTCAGCACATGATTCTCATATCGAAGCTGAAGCTTCATTGCTCCCTTGACAAAACGTTACATTTGATCTTAATGCCTATAGGTACAAGACATATATTACATAGACCTGTTTGCCTGGAACATAAATAATCTAAAGAAATTATATTCTGATTATCATGATATACAACAATTATCTTTCCTAGCTTGCTGGGTATGCATTGCACTATTTACTACATGATTCTCTTATAGATGCTGGAACAAAGTCACTGCTCCCTTGACAAATTCTTACATTTATAGTAACCAGTCTCATATCAGAAAGAAAGGTTTACCCTGAACATAAAAAAAAAAAATTAAGGAAAATTAAAATCGTGATTTGTAACTATTACCTTTCCTAGCTTGCTGCGTATGTGCTTGACTATTCAGCACATGATTCACGTATCTTAGCTGGAGCGTTTTCGGTGCACTTTATCATTACATTTGATCTTCATGCCTTTAGTTACCAGACTCAGATAGCAAAAAAGTGTTTACCCTGAACATAGTAAATATCTCAAGAAAAAAATGATAATTATGATTTGTAATATATTACCTTTCCTTGCTTGCTGCGTATGTGCTTGACTATTCAGCACATGATTCTCATATCGTAGCTGTAGTGAGGTTGCTGCTTCCTCTACGGATCGCTGCATTTGACCTTTGAACTGACCGTGGATGAAGTCTTGCGCCTCGGAGGTCAGTAAGCTTGATAGGATGTTATCGAGGGGCAGCTCTGTGATTCTGGTGATTGAAATAAATTACATTTTTTTCAAATAAATTACAAATCCATAACGGAGTTCATTTGAACCCTTGAAAACTTTGTAGCATTTTTATTTTGAGTTTTACCGCTGAAAAGTTTACACCAACAAAAATTAAATTGACTACATCAGATGCAAACGATGGCATTGCTTTATTGGCAAATGTAGCTATAAACAAATTTTAAAAAATCTTTGATAAAGACATTTGCCTGATTTACAATGCAATCATATTCAATCCACTTGAGTAGGGAAATCACGTTACACTTTAGGGGTGTTGTTCAAGAGTTGCAGTTTAGCAAAACGAGCCAATCAAAATAATTTATTCATGCGCATCTTTTTAAAAGTGCATACCATACTCGAATGAAAATGTGTGTTACACTTTGCAACCGATTTTCAGTTGATTTGCTCTCAGTTGCAACTTTGTTTTGCAAGGTACATCAACAGCCACAACAAGCCAAAAAATTCCTCGGGCAACTGATATCCTCATTAGCTCACTACACAATTACATTTTGAAAGAAAGAATTCACAACAATTTGCTGTATCATCAACTATGTAACCTATCTTTCATAATCATAATGGTCACATATCAGAGTTTAGGTTGTTAAAATACCACAAATAACTATCTAGAAATCTGAATTAAATATTCTCTCCAGGTATAATTAATGCTATAAATTACTACATCAAGAGAGATCAATCATTTGCGATTTGAGCAAAACAAAATCAAGCTTTGTGTTTTTAATGGATGAAAGGTGGTCTCTCATAGATCTTAAAACTCATCACTCGTAAAATAAAACGTTTTGACCAAATGAACTTCAAATTTCCAAACTTACTTGATTTGCTGTTCTTCCAATACCCTAATGTATTCTACTTCAGATGGAACCAGGAAGAGGAGAGCTTGTCCCTCTTTACCGATGCGAGCTGTCCTTCCGACACGATGAACGTAGTCAGCTGCTGAACCAGGTATGTTGTACTGAAATCAGAAACATAAATAGTATTTCATATGGGAGATGCCATCAGTCTAACAAAAAAAAAATTGTTGGATACTGAACCTTGGAGGCTGAGCCTAATATTTTCTCCTAAAATCAAAAGAAGAAAACAATCATAAGTAAGATTGAACTATGAAAAAGAGGCTGGCCATCTGTATGTCCGGCAAGGTATAAAAATCATAATAACAATGATCAAAATACAAATTTGCTTTACAGAGTTGATTACTATTATTCTGGCTTTAGCATAAATAATTTCCATCATGTACAGACTTTAACATCAAATAATCAAATAAACTTCTTACCTGTACTATCCATTTAACTTTAGGAAGATCCAAACCTCTTGCAGCTACATCCTGTCAAAGTAAGCAAACATGAAACCATGGATTAAACTCAAACTTGCTTTATAAGCAGGTTGAAATCAGAGACAAACTTTTAGCATACATCTTGTAATATATTATTTTGCCTATAGGAGAGGAATAAAGTGAAAACCAGGTATTATACTTATTAGTAAACAGCTTTGAAATCATATTGATTAAAGTGTGAATCATGAAATAATTTTAAAACAATATGAGCAATTTTTGTAAAGATATGATGGGTCAATAGTTATTCGGAATTGATGTTCATATTCTCTCGGGCTCTTACAAGTATAAAGAAATATTTCTTTATGGACTTGAATCACCAGAAGCGATCAACTTTATGACAAATGACAAATCTTATATGACTTCCTGTAAATTAAATGATTTCTAGATCAGATATTCAGAAGAAAATGTACAATATGAAGAAGAAGGGAACCTATTAAGAATTTCGTAGAACATTTAGAGCTGGTTTAGAGACAAAGATCTCTTTATGCTCTTCAATGATAATGATGATGAATTTAGATTTAAAGCCTTATATTTCAATATTTCTAGGGAAAGGCCACCTTTCTTCAGGGCACATTGTTATACACCATCACAAAGTGGAAAAAGGAAAAAGGACACCTGTAGTTAGAACATCCTAGGCCTATCATCTGATGGCTTTTTATTAATTCATGCCATGCTGTTGCAGTTTAACTCGAGAAGAAATTAGATCCAAGAGTTTTAGAATTACTTACTGTACATAGAAGAAGACCTTTTCTAGCTTCACTAAAGGCATGGAATGATTTAACCCTTTCCTGCAATAAAACATATAGATATAATACAATTTAAATAACATTTCATTTCTTTCTACACAAAAGGGTTTGCAAATGAATGTCAAATTAAAGAAAAATATACATGCAAAAACTGATTGAGTAGTTCAGGGCCCCCGTATCATGAAGGTTTGTGATTAATCAATAATTTGAAAGAGCAGTTCTTATTGGTTACTGGTCAGCCTATTGAAAAAAAAAATGTGCATACAACAAAGATCTTGATGGACCATTTTCATTAGCAATTAATCACCAACGTTTATGTTATGGGGTCCAGATCTGCTAAATGATTAGATGGCTCCACTAAATACGAGTTATTTTTTATTCCAAATGTGAGTGGTCTTGAAAATTTAGAGAATTTACTCATTCTCCTGAAGCCAGAGAAGGCATGCTCAACAAATCATGATCCTCTTCATGACCACTCACATTTTTCTGAAAAGACTAGATGGTGTGCCCCAAAGCCTTCTACTTATTGTTCCACCATCGGAAATTTTGATCAATATTCTATTGTGATACATCCCATAAACGTTATCTAAATCTGAGTATCCCATGGTTGTGTTTCATAAAGCTGTTTGTAGATCTACGCATGACTCTACAACCGATTGGTGACCCTTTCTCTCAATTATAGTGTGATTCAAGCGCAATGAGACCCTTTTCAAAGGTATGATGCGCTATAAGAACTGTCTTCTTATATTATTCAGCGCCAGGATTATAATTGAGTGCCAGAAAGGGTCACCGGTTGTGCGTAGATTCATTAGTACATCTACGAAACATAATCTAGGATTACTATAAATGACTCAGCTTGTTCAGAATGACGACATGATTATTTTGGTGTAAATATGATAGAACTTTTTCTACTTTTATTTCAGTATGCAGACAATGAATATGACTGAATGTTAATCCAACATTCAATAATTCTGTAAAAATTCAAATTTAATGAAGTATGATTTCCCTAAAAGATGTGTTTGTACTGTAAAGAGGACGCCATTCAGATTTATTAATTTTAAAATGATTAATCACCTCTTGAGACATGCTGCCATGAAGTTTGAATAATGGCACTCCCTCCTTCTTTGATGCTGACCCCTCCTGTCTCAGAGTGGAACATCCCTTGCAACTCTGGAACAGTGTGTAGTGGTAGTCGACTGATTCACAACTTGATAGAAAGACCAGCATCTTGCACCCGGAGGGACTCTAAAATATTTAACAAATGAAATGGTAGTAAAAAAATGCATTTATGTTTGACATAAATTACTGGAGATCATTTTGTTTGTCTCGCAATGTACCAATCTCTTGTGAAGCTTTTGTGAGAGTAAAACAAATCCTTGGGAGACATACAAATGATCTCTAGCAATTTATAATTGTGAAGATTATAATACACTACTCAAAAAAAGTTAAGGACCACTTTTTAAAACGTACATACAGATTTTATACAATGTGTTTTATTTCTGGAAATACCTCAGTACAACTGTCCCCAATGTCCTTAAACACGCTGTAATCAATTTCACGCATGTGTGGTTTCAGTTGTTGCACAATGTCTCTCGCATCACTGCACATCCTGAAAAGTGGGCCCTGAGGGGTATCAGCTACCGACATGAAGTGGTAAATACGAATGTCTGAGTGTCTTTCAGGCAGTTCAGTAACGAGTGTGACCACCTCCTGCAGCAATAACGGCTTCACAGCGCTGTCTCATGGCGCTGATGAGGCGATTGATGTCTCTGACGTCCAGTGCATTCAATGCAGCCTCCAGAGCCACACCCAGCTGCTGCAGTCCAAGTGGATGGGCTTCGAGCTGCTCGAGACTCCTCCACATCATGTCCCAGACGTGCTCTATCGGGTTTAAGTCCGGGGACCTCGCTGGCCACTCCATATACGCTCAATCCCCTGGCCCTCAAGGAACTTGGTCACCACCCTAGCTCGGTGGGCACGGGCATTGTCATCCATGAAAATGATGTTTTGTCCCACATTTTTTGCAAATGGCACCACTAGAGGTTTAAGGACCTCATCCCTGTACCTCACTCCTGTCATTGCTCCCGCTGGGACCACGTAGAGACGAGTACGGTTGACGTAGGTGATGCCTCCCCACACCATGACGCTGCCTCCCCCATAACGGTCATGTTCTGCAATACAGGGGTCTGCAAATCTCTCTCCTGGTCGCCTCCAGACTCTCGAACGTCCATCATTGTGGTCAAGGGAAAATCTGCTCTCATCTGTGAACAGAACTCTACGCCATTGCTGTCTGGTCCATCTGACATGCTCCCGGGCCAAGTTGAGACGAATTCTTCTGTGAGCAGGGGTGAGTGGGACACACTGAGCTGGCCGTCTGGCATCCATATTGGCTCTGTGAAGTCGGTTACGGATTGTTTGAGTGGAAACAATCACTCCAGTCGCTGCAACGAAGTCATTGTTGAGGCGGCGTGCACTGTGAAAGCGGTTGCGGAGGCTGAGATTCGTCAAGTAGCGATCATCTCTAGGGGTTGTCGAAACTGGTCGGCCACTGCGGGGTCTCTCGGAGTATAGCCCTGGGCCCGGGAGAATGTCAGATGGACCAAACAGCAATGGCGTAGAGTTCTGTTCACAGATGAGAGCAGATTTTCCATTGCCCACAATGATGGACGTTCAAGAGTCTGGAGGCGACTAGGAGAGAGATTTGCAGACCCCTGTATTGCAGAACATGACCGTTATGGGGGAGGCAGCGTCATGGTGTGGGGAGGCATCACCTACGCCAACCGTACTCGTCTCTACGTGGTCCCACCCCCTGGGGTGCAATGACAGGAGTGAGGTACAGGGATGAGGTCCTTGAACCTATAGTGGTGCCATTTGCAGAAAATGTGGGACAAAACATCATTTTCATGGATGACAATGCCCGTGCCCACCGAGCTAGGGTGGTGACCGAGTTCCTTGAGGGCCAGGGGATTGAGCGTATGGAGTGACCAGCGAAGTCCCCGGACTTAAACCCGATAGAGCACGTCTGGGACATGATGGGGAGGAGTCTCGAGCAGCTCGAAGCCCATCCACTTGGACTGCAGCAGCTGGATGTGGCTCTGGAGGCTACATGGGATGCACTGGACGTCAGAGACATCAATCGCCTCATCAGCTCCATGAGACAGCGCTGTGAAGCCGTTATTGCTGCAGGAGGTGGTCACACTCGTTACTGAACTTCCTGAAAGACACTCAGACATTCGTTTTTACCACTTCATGTCGGTAGCTGATACCCCTCGGGGCCCACTTTTCAGGATGTGCAGTGATGCGAGAGACATTGTGCAACAACTGAAACCACTCATGCGTGAAATTGATTACAGCGTGTTTAAGGACATTTAGGACAGTTGTACTGAGGTATTTCCAGAAATAAAACACCTTGTATAAAATCTTTATGTACGTTTTAAAAAGTGGTCCTTAACTTTTTTTGAGTAGTGTATTATGCTGCCCCCTTCTGTCTGAGAGTGGAACATCCCCAGCATTGACTTCATTTGATATTCTTAAGTCATACAATAGACATTACTTTAAGAAATCTAAGCTCAATTTAAAATACTTCAACCAATTAGTGCTATAAATATTTAGTGTTCGAAGCAATACAAACATTACCTGCTTTATAACTAGAGATGCAAACAGTTCCAGAATATTTACAAGTTCAGACGTTATGCCAACAACAAAATAGCTAAACTAAATGCTTTCTCATAAAGAAAAAAAAAATATGCTTGACACTCATTCATTAGAAATATAAGTAATGAATCCTGTATTTACAATCAATGTACCTTAAATCTTCCAGCTACAAGCGCTGTGAGAGCCACCAGTCGTAGCTTGCTTGGTGCGATCACAAACTGCTGCTTCAGCCGCTCGGGAACTGTGAACATCTCTGCATCCTCTCCTTCTCCTTCCTTGATCTCCTCTGTATTTGTAGAGCTCTGGTTGCTTTCTATTGATGATGAGCTTAACTTCGACTTGGATGATGACTGGTCCGATTTGTCTTTGGCGACGTCGATGAAGACAGGGTCCTTGAGAGTGATGTTTGCGAGTCGTTTAACACCTGATGAGGGGGAAATAGTTCTTTTGTTATACAGCTGTGGTATGTTGCCCCCAAAGGTTTTGATATCCTATTCTTGCTAATCCTACCAATTCACATCAGATTGATATATTTAAATATTTGATTTATTAGGAGTTTCTTTCAGTACATTAAAATTATACTAAGCCCAACCCAGGTTTTGACCTGCTTACGATCAGATGCATCTGTACATCATAGTAGCATTCTATGGGCATTTTGACAAATGAAATCTACTTGATTTTTGTTCTGAAAACTCATATGGATACTAAGCATACGATTTCCAAACATTAGTCAGCTTCATATCAGATATAAGGGGAACATTAGTTTCAAATAATAGACAATCATAAGACTGCTCAGACAATTCGGACTCAATTTTTTGCTCCTTCAGGGAAGATAGCTTGCATTATGCCATTTTCTCAATTTCATTCTTTATAAAAGTATTTAGAACCCGAAACACAGATGTTCTATGCGTTTGAATGCTTCAGAGAGATAGTATTTTACTTTCTTCTGAAATCAGATCATAAGCAGGTTGTTACGTGTGTAGCGAGCTTTACATATAATGCAGAATAAGTTCCACAAAGATTTAACAACATATATGTAATGAATTTAAAATAAAAGATATGTAACAATATGTTTGTATTTAATTTAAAATAAACATTATCATGTATAAATTTAAAGCAAAACATGCATACCTTCTGACAGTGTTGCTGACACTAAGACAGTTTGTTTCTGAGCTTTGCATGTGTCATTGATGGCATTTAGGATGGTAGATACATCTTTCTCAAAACCTAAGTCAAGTAATCTGTAAAAAAAGAAATATGATGTAATTATAGAAATGAGGTCTTTTCATCTAGTTGCTCTAAAGTCATTGTATAAATCTACAAGAGTTGAACCTGCATACTTATCATTATCCTCATTATCTACTTCACCATTAGCATCATCATCATCACCACTACCCCCACCATCCCTATTAACACCACTACCAACACTACCACCATCACCACTACCACCATCACCACCATCACCACCACCACCATCATTATCATCAACAACATCATCCATCATCATCGTCATTATCATCATCATCATCATCATCATCATCATCATCATCATCATTATGATCTTCTCTCCTTTCAGAACATATCTAAATCATCATCATCATCACCTCCACCACCATCATCTCACCTGTCTGCTTCATCTAGTATAACCCACTTGACTCTCGAGAATGTGAGAGACTTGGTAGTATTGATGTGATCTACCAGTCTCCCTGGTGTTGATACTAGGATGTTGATTCCTTTTCGTATTCTCCCCTTCTCAGATTTCTTCTTCTCCCCTCCCATCAGAACACCTGGTACAATCCATTGGAATGGCTGTTTGAAATTAACAGAGCAAAGCAAATCTGATAAGATTTTCTTTGTCAACATCAAAACTCACACATAAATGAATTCAAACAAAGTCTTCTATGTATCAACTGAAAATATTGAACTTTATTAGCTACAACTCCACAAATGAATGATAGGGCTCGAATTGACCAAAGGTAACTCAGGGCAATTGCAGCGGGTGCCCTCTTTTTATTTCCTACAATTCTCCATGATTTTGCCTTGAGCAGAAAAGTGTCCTTCATCAAATTGCCTTGTATATGGTGCCCAGATGAAATTCAATTTCGAGCTCTAGAATGGTATTAAAAAAACATGCATGTTTAATACCAAAGAGATTGAATCAATAGGGTTAAGAGTTTGCGTATTAACATTTGAGATGTTTTTTAATTCATTTATATATGTTACATATGCAGATATAATTGTCATGCAAGAATTTAAAAATGGACCACCAGTGATACAACTCACCTTAACAAGCTTTACAAGAGTTTCAAAGCTTTGGCAAGCCAGCTGAAAAAGAAGAAAAAAGAATAATATCATTAGAAACCTGACCATATGACAAAAAAAAATACTTTATCTCATGTGAATCAATGAAGCAAGCCAACTTAAATCAAACAATGCCAAAACCTGTTGGGCTTTCTGGAATTTTCCCTTTCTTTAATCTTACTAATCTCACATTCCTTGTCAGAAAAAAAAATCATATGGGATGCTGTATTCAATCAAATTCCTCTAGGACTCAGTTTCTCTCCCCCCCCCCCCCTTCCTCCCATTCCCACTACAATAAATAAACTAATAAACTAATAAATAAACTAAACTAAACTAAACTAAACTAAACTATCCTTATTTTCCATGATCTTAACTCTCTCATAGGAACAAAAATTATTGCAAGTGCACCATGGAGTCTCTGAACTTTAGGTTGAAGTCTGTGGAATTTCTTGACAAGAGGAAAATCTAACTGTCCTCTTTAACCTCCCTTTCTTCTTTCCCTCACCCTACCTTCCTAAGTTCATCTTTATTCCTATTTTCCAGTTTTATCACTCGTTGGAACTAAAATTATTGCATATGGACCATTGGGTCTCTAAATTTGTGGTTGGAGTCCCTTCTTCCTTCACAAACCCTACCTGCCTACCGCCATCTTTATTCCTATCTCTTGTAGGAACCAGAATTATGGGATATAGTCCGTATGGTCTCTGAACTTTTGGTTGCCGTTCCTTTTTCTTTAACCAACCCTACATTCCTACCCCTAATGTTATTCCTAATTTTCTGTAATCTTACCTCTCTTGTAGGAACTAGAATGATTGCATATGGACCGTGAAGTCTCTGGACTTTGGGTTGAAGTCCCTGGAGTTGCTGAACAACAGGCACAGCGTATGCCAAAGTTTTACCTGTGGGAATTATAATAAATGTCAATATGGTTTCAAATATATCTGTAATCATAACCACACAAATTTTTCTTAATATCTAGCATGTGTAAGAGCTATAACATTAGCAATACCAGATCATAAGTTCCATGGGTGATGAACGTATATTAGACTAGTCCGATTTTCAGAAAAGTAGAAAGCAAGAGGCAAATTGTGTTAATGCAGAGTTAAGAACTGTTTTAACCTAATTTGAGGGTGCTGAATCCAGTAATGTTGTTTGCCAAGGCTGAATTTGCCGGCAAACCCCTCAAATTGGCAATTCAAAATGGCGCCTGGAAATCGACATATTTGGTCATTCAATTACACCAAATGAGCTACTTTCCACTTCATAACCATGTTTTTATTATGAAAGGATAATAATTGAGTCATTGACTAACTACTGTTTTAACATTGGATAGAATTTTAAAGTTACGCATGAGTGAGCACATAATTATTCAGTCACCGGTCAACCCCGCGCGATTCCTTCGTTTTGGCCAAGGTTTATCGAAGTCGTCTCGCAGCCAAACTTCTGGTTATGAGAAATCTCGCAATTTGTGAGATTTTCTTTGTAGCAGAAATTTGCCTTCTATATGCAGTATAAATTTCTTAAATGCTACACTGCTAGAAAGCAGGAGAGTCATAGACTGGTAATCTATATAATTTCGATAGAAAATTTGGAAATTTTTATGAAATTTTAGGGGTAAAAGAATTACTCAGAACATGATATTTGTCCTTTGGGTACTATTGATCACTGTGCAAAACTTTTTATTTTGAGCCCCAACAATTTTTACACCAAATAAAAGCTGAAAGAGTCTAGTTTCTGAATATACCATTCTTACTATGCGGCACCTTTTAATCGGGTCAAGAACACACTTTTTCCAAGCAAGAAACAGAACGAGATTTTCTAATTGTGAGAAAACTGTAAATCCTGTTGTCTGATTGGCTGAAGAGGCAAACTGCGCGCGAAATTTGAAACAGACCGCATGGTGAGCGTGTCCTTCAACACAACGGCCGTTCCGTGGCCGCGGGTGGTCTGATCTGTGTGTGATCTAACCTGACCAATCATATAGCTCAAATGCCACGTGCTGTGGCTTGTTATCCAATCACAGTAAAGTCATCCTGATTTCATACATCTATTTTGCACTTGGGGTAGGAAAACTGTGTTCTTGACCCGATTAAGATATTTCTCCGTATAAAATGTAGCTCTGCAGATAGCTAAGACTTCAAGCTTCACTCTCATGTAAAAATAAATGAGGCTCAAAATTGAAAAATGCACAAAATAATTATTAGCAACCAAGGGTAAATTTTGTTTTCACACCATATTTGTTCCAGAAGTTTTCACTCTCTGTTTTATATTTTTCATTCAATATGAACAGGAGAACATGAAAGATTGATTGATTATCCTCCTTTACAAATATACCAAAATCATAATAACTGTTGCAAATTCAGAGAAGTAATGACAAAATAAAAAGAGGTGTTTCGTAACGGTCTAACTAATTTTGAGAGGTGTCGGGTGTTCGAGCCATGACTCGGAGTTCGATAAATGGGCAGCATATATGCGGACCTGAAGATTGGCTGTATTCAAGATATGAGATTTTTCAGTTAAAATTTCGAAGATTTATTTACGTGATTATAAAATCACCTTCAGTAAGCATGAATAGGATTTTTATTATTTGTCTTGCCATTTTCCCCTATGTTTGTGTTTTCTTTATTTTTGCCCCTATTATAGTTGCATTCAAGGGGAAAATATAAAGACAACGCAAAATTAGAAATGTACATAGGCCTAATATATCCTAATATGAGCACACGTTACTGAAGTCACGGATGAGTGAGCACATAAGTATGCGATAGAATTTCGATTTTTTAAACAGTATTATTATTTCCTTGCAAAATAGTTTTCCCACAATATCTGTGTCGATATAAATTTGATGGTCACGCTTTGCTTTGCAATTTCACGATTTTACGCTTCAGTAATCATACATTTCATTTTTATCACCCTTCTATTTTCTAATTTACCTTTTTTTCTTATTGCTCTTAAAATTCAAATTTGGGAAAATGTGCTAAGAGAAGGAAGGGGGAGGGTAATTTCTCCACGATATCGTTCATATGTAATAAGAAACCCCTATAGTAGGTGCAAGGTGTGAATAAAGCACCATTACATTGTGATTCGTCACCCACATTTGATTTAAAATGGCCGCTATTAGTTCTTACATATGATTCTTGATGCCGCTGTGACAATTGCAATGAGATTTCTTAAACTCATAGCACATTACACCTTTCTGTTGAACCCTAGTTCTACTAGAGTATTTTCAAACTCGACCCCCATCAAGGCCTGGAGGACTAGGTCGACCAATATGCCTCCACTCCACCCTTGTCCCGACCACGGGAATGCATATCCACGACAAAAATTAAAGGGATATATAAACACAATTATGCTAATTTATACAAGCCATCTAAGGGATCTACGTCATTAAATAAAGCTCTAAATTTTTTCATTTCTCGTTTGACGAGTCTTTTGAAGATTCTGACCAAATATTTGGGTATCAATTATCATCTTTTTTCAGTCAGGGGTAAAAATACACACACATCCTTCATATTGCAAAATAACAAAACTCTTGCTTTTTCAGATGTCGTATTCCATTTTCAGAGTGTCGTAATTTCATAAATTGGTGTTGGTGTATGGCATAAAAGTATAAAGCATGGGTTAAGGAGATGTATGTCCGAGCATTCCATAATCCAGTTGGACCTCACCAATATGTTGCCAAAGAGGACTGAAGGGACATTTTTTTCTAGCAGTACATGTATTTGGTTTGAGAATTTGTTGCCGACCAAAACCAATTTTTCAAAACATTTTTTCATCAAAATACTTTGCTATCACTTTCACTACCAGGAAGCTTCGAAGACCCATGGTTCGCTGTTGTACAGAACAATGATATGGCCAATAAAGGAAATATACTTTTTGTGTTGATTTCACCTCAGTATTTTCATAATTTATGACACACGGAGCAGTTTTAATGATGAAATAAAGTTCATAAACATTATGATATGATTTCCTCTTGATAGTGCAATTAAACAATATTGAAACTTCCGTATGGTTTGAGCTAAAACTGGATCAAAGGATCTTCTGGTGCATAAAACTTTGCAATTTGTTTATCATACTTCCGTTTCATGAAATAACTTAAGCAATTATGACATTCTTAAAAAAAACGAAGCCACTTGAAGCAATATCCATTTCGCAATGTTTCCATTCAGAATGTAGGTATATTTTCACCCACTGTGTGGTATGTTTTTTTTTATTGTTTGGATAAATTGTTAGGTGTGTTTTAATTTATCGACATTTCCTTTTTTTCAATTCATTTATATAAACCATTCCGGTATTAAAATATGAAAATATAAAGATGTGAATTTCATGCGCTGTATAAATAAAACAGAACAAAAATGATAACCCGACCAACAGAAGCAATCACTTTTAATTTAATGAATAATGATAAAAGTGTTTAAAGATGAGTCTACAACAAAATAATATTATTTTGTTTAACACGGCAAAAGAATCAGATGAACAAAACAGAAAATTAGTAAGAAAATAGGACAACTAACAAGAAAGTAATTAATGTTTAAATATTTCGACAATTTGGTTACTAATAACATCATTATTAGGTTCATTTTAAATATTTTCAAATCGTATTCCCAAAAGTATGATTTACTCAATACTATGCTGACTAGCATGTAGATATGTCAATATAGGCCCACTTGTAATTTACTTAAGTACAAACTATTATTTTTCGGTAGAGATGATGAATTTTACATAATAACATTATACAAAAATAAATGATGATGAGTAGTGCATCAATGGCATCATCAAGTTGGCAACATGTATGAAAACTTTTTATGATTTGCCAAACTTTTATTTTCTGCATGCTCACAAAAATTTTTGCTCCTTTTAATTTTGTATCTTTTATTTTGTGGTACACCCCTTTTGCTCTGAATAATTTTACGTAAGCCTTTTTTTCTCGCAATTTTGCTATTATATACTTTTGCATAATATAAAAATTTAATCTCAGAACCGCAAATCGGAGAGGGTGTTTCATGACATTTTGTCACTACAATAAGCAGTCATTCTCAAACAGTTACCATGGCAACAACCAGAGATTTAATTAGCTCTGACTAATATCTGCTGTGACTAATTTCATGAAACACCCTCCAGGAGTCAAGGATTTGGTCCTAAACGTTCTGCAAGACTCGAACAATAATGTCATACATGTATCGCAGCCTCAGTGATATTCTTGTTGCGAAGATATCATATGAAACGTCGAAGGATACACCCTGGCCTGGCAAAAGTATCACATTTTTTTCAATATCAAAGAAGCGTTCATATACCGCAATAATTCATCATTCCATCATCAATTCCATCATCAACGTAAAATTGAGATGCACGTAATTAGCTACCTCTACTAAAATAACCAGGTATGTGATAAACCACTGCAATTTCTTGTCTTTATTGCTTTCCGTATCGAGCGTGCTCATTCAACCGTGACAGAATATCTAAATTTTATTTCATTTTAAAGACGAATCCCATAACCACATTTTACGAGCAAAAAGCAAAAAAAAAACAAAAACAAAAAACAGACAAAGAGAATGAAAGATAAGAGAGGGAGAGCGGGAGGGTGGGGTGGGGGGCGTAAAGGAATCAAATTCATGTCTACTGAAGCGTAAAATCGTGAGGTTGCACAAGAAAATGTGGTTATCAATAATCATAACGTTTTTTTTAAAGGAAAAATGTACTATGTACACAATAAAAATGTCTCTTTAAAATTGTCAAAAATGAAATTTTATTCTTCAATAATTTTGTACTTACTCAAGCGTGACTTTAGGCATCTGTCTAATTTTGACACAGGAGTTAGTCAATGAGCCAATAAATACTTTTGTAAAATTAAAAAACATTTTTATCGAGTAGAAAATAGCTCATTTGATGTTATGGAATGACAGGAGACGTTGATGTATACACGCCATTTTGAATTGCCAATTTTAGGAGTTTGCCGGCAAATTCAGCCTTGGCAAACAACATTTTTGGATTCAGCACCCTCGAATTAGGTTAAAACAGTTCTTAACTCTGCATTAACACAATTTGCCTCTTACACTTTTTCTAGGCACATTTTCCTAAATCTGGACCTGTCTATATGGGTCTGTTTTGTTCGTTTTCTAAAGTATTAGATGTATTGTTTGATAGTTTGTTCACTTGCTTCTTTCCTTCTTAATAGACAAACTCAAATTTGCTGTTACAGGGTTCCCCTCTCAATTTTTTTAACTTTGCCCTACTATTAACACTCATATTATGTCTTTTTTAAAAATTACATAATTCTTTTTAGCCAAAGTCATCTGATGGAGTATAGTTTGAATGCCCCCTCCCCATTGTCATGATCTGCAGAGCTCAGTGTATCAAATATAGACTGGATGTACAGTGACTTTTCTGAAATGTATTGGATATGAAAATTCATAATACTCAATTACTCAATAAGATATTTAATCTTTAATATATTATATAAAAAAATCCACATTGTCCACTATAATCAAGTTTGAATATCATGAGTGTAAAAAGGGTATCTCTACCAAAAAAAAAATCTAAGTCAGTGAGAGAAGAGTAGGATTGACAGAAAGCCAGCTATCGTAAAGTTATAAGGTGTTTCATAAGGCTGGTGGTATATCATAAATGACTTAAGGCATGCCCTTTATCCCTTTTCTATATGTACTCAATGATAACCTGTTTACTGCTAAATCAGCATCATTTTCAAACTGGCGCATTATGTCGTTAGTAAAAAGTATATTCCCGAACATTTTTATGGAACATCACTCTGGATACCAGGGGAAAAACGTGAATGCACTGAATTATTCATCTTTTAAACATGGGTTATTTGATTTAAAAAAATCAGGGATGTAAGAGCATGTATTAGAAAAATTTTTCAAAATCTGAAAGAAGTTTGAAAAAAAATATGAACTGCTCAAAAACATTAATCTTTATATAGAATTTGTATTGAAAACACATGATAAAGAAACATTTGACGCAGCTAAAACAAAATCTAGATTCAGATAAAATCTGAACTCTCACACCACTGAAAAATACATTCAAATTATCCACCTTACCTGTCCCTGTTTGTGATTTGATGAGGGTATCCTGACATTGCAGCAGGGTGGGAATGGCTCTCTGTTGGACGGTTGTCATCTGACTGAAACCAAGGTTCTTCTCTATGTTTGATATCTAGTGATGTACAACAGTAAAATGAAAGGAGTTCAGTATCAAGCATGGTTGAATTGAATTCATTGAATTGAAATGAATTCAATTGAATATATTTCATCCTATAAAATTTCACTCAAAATAGCAGCACTGAGGCTGAAACAAATCAAATTTATAATATGATTTGAATTGTGATGAGAAGTAACAATGGTAATAACAAGAATTTCAAGGAACAAACATTCCTACCAAAATATAAATAAATTTCTGGCTAGAAGAAATTGATTCTATCACTCAGCTGGATTTGGAACAAATGGTAGTAATACAAATTTCAAGGAACAAACATTCCTACCAAAATATAAATAAATTTCTGGCTAGAAAAAATGTATTCTATCACTCAGCTGGAATTGTAACCAATGGTCCCCTGATTGAAATACAAGATTCTCACCAATTTGATTATGACACTTCTTATCTTAATACTTCAAAATATTACAAAATCAACAGGATTGTGCAAACTGTATCTGCGTACTTTGTATTACGGGATTTGTATGTCCAATGCCACTGCCAATGCAGTAGTCCTGTGTTAGTTTGAGTTCAAGTTCAATTTCTACCAATAGGTCAGCAAAAGAGCTGATGGACTGACGGGAGTTTTGAAATTAAAAGCTAGTTGCAAAGGATGAAATTTCATTTACCATCAACATCGTAAAATCCATTATTGAAGTATTAATTGCATTATCTATGCAGGCTTTCAAGTTTCAACAGTAGGCTGACAAAACAAGTTTCTACCCATTATTTCATATTCATTTCTTATTTTTTGTGTGAGTGGGGATAGGGTCTACTTACCTAACACCCCTCTAAATCTAGACCTGCTTCTGTGTTGATGGAAACCAAAATGGTTGCAAAAACACTAACATTCAACTTACCATGAAAGAATGCAATGGCAGTTCACTGAACAGGGTGGATGAAAATATTGTCTCCTTGTTTTGCTTCACAGATTGGCTGCAAAGAGAAATGTTGTTTAGTTTTTAATTTAATCAAATCAGAATCTCACAGCCTTATCAAATCCAAAATCGGCTTGGAAACAAATGTTTCTGCTACAATAAGACCTACTGCAATGATGCAATCCTTAATTCTCACTTTTATTATTTGGAAGAAACTTTGGTTTGTATAGAATTAGTTTAATTTGTCTTACTACAACTCCTCATTGAAGAGTACAGGCTCCCTGATCAATTTTTTTAAATGAGATTTAGAATTTGACTTCCAATAGGAGGAAAGGTTTTACTACAAGTACAATTGTTAAAATGTGTGAAAAATTGAGCTTTGGTCCTATCATTTATTACTCAAAATGTAGGGGTTTTTTTAATACAAATACTATCTCAAAGATACTTTGGAAGGAAGTCAGTAGCTTGAATGTTCAGTTGAATTCAGTTAATAAGAGTTTTGTCTCTTCAAATCAATAACATTTATTAAACTTAAAGAGATATTCATTAATATATCTATTTCCGAAATTAGAATATTGATAAAAGAAAGAGAGAATTACAACAAGATTGCAAACATATAAAACATAGACCCCAAGAACATAATGAAAAAAAATTTATATAAGGTAAGAACTTACACATGAACTTGTGGTATTTCTGGATTGTGTCGAAAGAGAGAAGAGATGATATTTGAACTTTGTCCACCCTGTTTGCCTGTGTTTTCTCCATCTTTCTTCATGACTCCTTTGCCTTGTGATCCTGTCCGGCTTTTATCACCAACTTGTGAGAAGTTGAAGCTGAATCCAGATGCCCCACTTGATGCATTGTGATTTGAATCCGTGCTTCCCTTGTGCTCTGAGAAGGTATTGCCATTCTTTGAGGGATTTGTGAAAGATTTCTTCTTCTTTTTCTTCAAAGACTCCTGTGGATTGGATTGTCTTGGTACCTGCAGAAAGATAAATTCAGACAAAGAAGTTTTCATTTTACATTTCCTTTAAAAAAAAGTAATAATTAGGCCAATCTTAACTTTAATTATCCCTCGTCTTTTCTGTTAAAACAAGATTAGCATTTAACTATATTACTATTTTCTAACTTATAATTAATTCATAGAATGAGAAAAACTGACCATAAAATATTAGAATATGAAAATTGAGCAAAGAAATTGGGGCTCCATCGGGATTCGAACCCGAGACCTCTGGATTGCTAGACCAGCGCTCTACCGCCTGAGCTATAGCAATCCCTTATGCAGTGATCGTCCCAGAAACCCCTTTCAATGCTCTAGTGGTCAGAAGCTATTAGAACCTGGCATAAATCCGCGGCTGAAATCAACCGGGAGTAATATGCGAGGGATCACGGTGAAGTGATGCACAGCTTTATCGAATCCCGATGGAGCCCCAATTTCTTTGCTCAATTTTCATATTCTAATATTTCGTGGTCAGTGTTTCTCATTCTATGAATTAATTATATATTTAAAAAAGCTGCATCACTTCACCGTGATCCCTCGCATTTAGTATTTACTCCCGGTTGATTTCAGCCGCGAGTTAAGGTTTATGCCAGGTTCTAATGGCTTCTGACCACTAGAGCATTGAAAGGGGTTTCTGGGACGAACACAGCATAAGGGCTTGCTATAGCTCAGGCGGTAGAGCGCTGGTCTAGCAATCCAGAGGTCTCCGGTTCGAATCCCGATGGAGCCCCAATTTCTTTGCTCAATTTTCATATTTTTCATATTTTCTAACTTGTCTGATTTTACAGTTCCTGTTTAAGCTTTTATTACTACCATTACTTTCTCTTCCCAGTGTCCACCCAGTTACATCCTACAATAATAGCTCAAATCCTCCTTCATCAAAACCTGACATTTGACACATGTGTGTACACATTTGTTTGTGTATTGATCTAGCCTACCCATATATTTCGAGATAAACATAAGTTAGATTATACACAACACAATAATGAACTAATGGGACCAACAACGAAAATTTGTCATCTGTTTTCAATGTAAAAAACTTACCCTGTGCGCTGTTTCCACATGGGATACAAGGTTCAATACTATTCCATCATCCATATCTTCTATAGAACGAAAGATCTTCTAATATTATTATGAATAAACGTGAGTTTGGCTACATCAGATTGAGCTCTGAAAAATTTTCTTCAGCACATGAGCACCTTACCAGAGAATTTATATAAACAAGCGATGTCACTGCACAGATAATAGCCGTAGTCCGGACGCACTCATACAGACCGTTCTCTGTGCAACGAATCATGTCGACACCAAAGAAACTACCTGCCGGGATTGTTTATTTAGTCCAGGGGGGTATTCTGAAATCGTTCTTATCTTTCTTCCTAACTTTCTTCTTATCTTTGTGAGTTAGGAACGCGCTAAAATCAGAAGATTTGATTGTCTCTGAATGAAACGGACCTTTTTCTTCTATAATAAATGCG
>BQKZ01006066.1:19380-42538 GCA_036244855.1 Temnopleurus reevesii | reverse complement strand
AGCGACCATCATTTTTTTGATCTTCATCACAGGCGTCTCTAGCGGCGTTAACGGTCTATTGAGGAAGGATGCGTAGCCAGGCGATAGCCTCAGCGAAGCAAATCCTGATCGAAATAGACCCGTTTTATCGGTCTATATTGAGGAAGGATGCATAGCCAGGCGATAGCCTCAGCGAAGCAAATCCTGATCGAAATAGACCCGTTTTATCGGTCTACAGTTTGATATACAAGATTTACTGTTGAACTATTTACAGACTAGACTTCAGTTCAGTGCGAGTCTAGTCGTATTATGGAAATCCAGTTACGGACATACCAATTATGTCTTATCGAACTCGTGCATTCGCACCCACACAGAATTATAGATAGATAAATAGATATTTATTGAATATAGATTCCCTCTCGAGTCTCGGGGTATGAGACTTGAGAGTACAAACATAGCAAAATTATGGGTGCTTATAGTTACATGTATACACCTTCGTAGCCAGCCATGGGTATGGAGATGCCTCGTTCTTTAAATGTCCCTTCATGTGAACACCGTACGAAAGTGCCATTAGTGCTGAATTATGCGCCAAAATTTTAGGTTAGTTTTAGCTAGGCCTACATTTTTTCTTTGCTCATTTCAGCTTGGAGTGTTATCAGTCAGTTTTAGATTCAATAGATCAAGGTTGCACAGTGTGCAAGGTCCAACAATCCAATCGATGAATCTGCCGACTCTAATCATGGTCACATGTTTTTCTAGTACATAAGAGCAATAAATACTCATTCTATTATTTTCTAGGAACATTCAATTTCTCTTGCCAAATTGTTTGTTATTTTTAGCTAATTTAAAGATAATTTTTTTTTCAATTTGTTCTTTTCAGCGTGGAGTGTTATCAATGGAAGTCAATCAGTCTTAGATGCAGTAGAACAAGGCTGTGGTGTGTGCGAGGTCCAACAGTGCGATGGAACTGTGGGTTATGGGGGAAGGTGAGGAGATAAAGCATCCTTGTTACTCTTTATTCAATTTTCATAGATATCTTGATAGTGCCTGTATAACTTCCTTCTTTTTTTTTGCATTCTTTGTCTGTTTTTTTTCATCAATTGATCTATTAGGTCAGACAGCTTGATTTGATTTTTTAAAGAGAAAAGTCAAAATGTATGGTAATGTCTTTTATGAATGAACAACATTGCCTGTATTTTATGTTGATATTTATATTTATATTCTTTTTATAGTCCTGATGAGTTTGGAGAAACTACTCTGGATGCCATGATTATGGATGGGTGAGTAAAGATATGATTTTTATAGTCTACTGCATATGCTTAAATTTTTGTTGGGGCTTTATTTTTGGGAACTTTGCAACCATATATTTCACTATTAATAATTGTCACAAGTTTATGAGAATGTCTATAGACTTATGTACCATTATCTTTCAAAACATAAAAATGAGAAGGACTGAAATGCATTGAATTTGCGAAAATTTATGTATGCTAAAATATTGGCTTTTACAGTACATGTACAGTTTATCATCAAAAATTTTGAAAGCAGTGTACACTGTAAATCATGATTACCTGTTATCATTGTTAAAGCCCAGAAAATGGCCCAGTGAGCTGGTATCCTATTTTTATTTGTTTAAAGGTAAGCAAAATCATTGTTACCAGCTCTTGTTTATTGAAATGAATAAGTGTAATTATTCTATAAATCTGACTGAAATGTTCTGATTTTTTTAAAGTCATTGCCCATTTCTAATCTACTAAAATCCAATCTTATAAAAATATGTTGCAAAGGTTATATGTCTCACCGAATTTATCTCTTTGTAATTTCTTTGTGGAACATTTTTTTTTCATATTGAGCAATTGATGTAATAATGTTTTGTTTATATAATTTATATACCTGTCTACAATTTTTATTCTAATTTGTTGCATTTTTATGCCTCCGCCACCGTAAGGTGGTGCCGGAGGCATTATGTTTTCAGGTTGTCCGTCTGTCCGTCCGTCCGTGCGTGAGTCCGTGCGTGCGTGCGTGCGTGCGATAAGTTCAGAACTGCTAGACCGATTTTGACCAAACTTGGCTCAAGTATGTATAAGCATGTGAGGATGAACTGATTAGATTTTGGGTTCATTGGGTCAAAGGTCAAAGGTCACAGGGCCAAAAAACTTGTAAAAAATCACCAAAAATAGCTTGTTACCGCAATAAGTTCAGAACTGCTGTACAGATTTTGACCAAACTTGGCTCAAGTATGTATAAGCATGTGAGGATGAACTGATTAGATTTTGGGTTCAGTGGGTCAAAGGTCAAAGGTCACAGGGCCGAAAAACTTGTAAAAAATCACCCAAAATAGCTTGTTACCACAATAGGTTAAGAACTGCTGTACAAATTTTGATCAAACCTGGCTCAAGTATGTATAAGCATGTGAGGATGAACTGATTAGATTTTGGGTTCAATGGGTCAAAGGTCAAGGTCGCAGGGCCAAAAAACTTGTAAAAAATCACCCAAAATAGCTTGTTACCGCAATAGGTTAAGAACTGCTGTACAGATTTTGATCAAACCTGGCTCAAGTATGTATAAGCATGTGAGGATGAACTGATTAGATTTTGGGTTCAATGGTTCAAAGGTCAAAGGTCACAGGGCCAAAAAACTTGTAAAAAATAAATCAAAATAGCTTGTTACTGCAATAAGTTCAGAACTGCTGTACAGATTTTGTTTCTTTGTGATTCCAATGTTCTACCCATTCCTTCCCCTCTCCCTATCACAAAATACAAATGCAAAAGCAATCTATTTTTACTACAAGTTTTGCACTTAATGTGTACAATATCAATATGCAGTCAACAGTATTTGTTTCTTTGAGCAGACAAATATTTCTTATCGCGCAATGGCGGAGGCATATTTTTCGACTGCGCGCGGTCAAGGATTCATCTAGTTTCCATTTCATTTCATTGATTTTGTTTTTGAGGGTTAATAGAATTTTCATTGCCCTTTTTTAGTCAGACCCTGTCTTTAAACAGTCTTCAACATCTCTGACGCATAACATGTGATCATAATTGCTAATTTATGTAGGAAATCATGGTTGAAAAGGATTTTTTGATATTGTTTAAATGTTCATAACAGTTTTGTTCATTTGCTTCAAAGTCTCAAAAATCTTTTTGACTGTTTTTTCCCCGTATTAGTTAACCAAGATTTTTGGTGCTGAAAAAAAGATCCTGAAAATAATTATTAAATAGAATATTAGACTTCCAAAGAATATATCTATCAGATTTTTTAATTCATCTTCCATCTTACCACACAGGGATACCCATACAGTTGGATCTGTCGGTGGGCTACATCGCATCAAGAGCGCCATCTCTGTCGCCAGAGCGGTTATGATGTATACCACAGAAACACTACTTGTTGGTGAATCAGGTAAATTTGATAATGCTCCGTTAGTGTCATTCTCACTCACTGGAATAGTGATAAATATTTATTTTGATAAGATAAAAATTTCCTGTATAAGAAAGATCCACAAAGGTTCCTTTTTCCAACGACGAGTGCTCTGGCGAATATCTACACATTCAACCTAATTCAGCCCAATTTTCACATTCTGAAGCATAAACCATATCACAACTCTTACCCTATAAATAGTGAAAAATAGACAGGTTCATTAATAAACTCTAGATGCGTTCTTTGTACACAAAGGTTGTTCTTGACAACCCAAAAGCTTGCCCGAGGCTTGCTCGACATAGTAACAAGTATTGTAGTTTAAACTTACCGGTTTAATAAATACCATATAATTATGGTCGTTGCTAAGAGACATGCCTAAATTAGTAAGATCACAGTGAAGCAAATGTACAAATCACCTCCATAATACATGCATCAAAACAAAAATTTTGGAGCTTGAGAACAGTTTTTGGAAAATGTGTTGCTCTCTTCAAAAAATTGTACAGACTGGCTACAGAGGAAGGGCTTTAATTCCTTTCTCCTTCCCTGCCCCTTAGTTGTGTGCATGAATGACCCACACTATTCAATTCACTGACAGTGATCTATTCAAATGAGTATTCAACAACACTAGCAGTGGACTTCTCCTTGCTTAATCCTGGCTTAATACCCTTCAGTATAAAGTCTTCAGTAGTTTAAAGGGGAACATCACCCAGATATTGATGTGCTTTCAGTGGATGGAGAAAAATACAAAGATTATTTTTATTTATTTTTTTTATTTGTTGTTTTATTCAAACAGGGTGGCCCTTTCAAAATGTGAAAATTTGAACCAAATCTGACAATCCATTAAAAGGATTTTTTTCTCCATATACTGACAGCACATTAACAAATGGGGCTAATTCCCCTTTAAAGTTAGTGATGCAGAAATATACTTTAGAATACATGCAATACAAAAAGTCAAAGTTTATCAAAGTTACTATTTTGTTTGATGCTCCCATTTTTTGCTTTACAGCCACCAAATTCGCAATTGAGATGGGATTTAAGGAAGAAAATTTGACAACCAATAGCTCAAGGTAAATTCTACTGTAAAATAGTGAGATAGTAATATTGAACAAAGTATCAGTTGTCTATGGAAGCTCCTAAGTATGTAGCCCTGTCATGCAGTTTGTAATTTGAGAAGTGAAGTGAGTGAACTGGGACACATAGTTTGCGACAAATGATGCATTTCATGTGACCACCACTGATATTCCCCAAAATTTCTAGTCTCTGCTTGCTGTAATGTTGATTAATTTTTCAGGAAATAATTTTCCTTTCACATTTGTTGAGCAGTTTCAGACATTGAGGAAATATTTTCAAACTTTATTGTACATTTCTATGTGAAAAAGTTGCTACACAAAACATACATTGTATAGCGATCCTGCTAAAATGCATAGCAAAGTGCAATGCGCTACGAGGACAATTATTCCCTGTTTTTAACTGTTTTCTGAAATTGTTTGAACTTTGTTTGCAGATCAATATGGGAGGAATGGAAAAAAGCAAATTGCCAACCAAATTTTAGACAAGTGAGTATGCAATCATAGATAATGTACAAATGCCTTGTCTTGTCTTGTCTTGTCTTGTCTTGTCTTAAAGTTAGCATATGCAAACTACCTGTACTCGGCCATCTTTTTTTTATGCTGGTAACTCTGACAGTGAAATTGCTGTAGTGTTGAGATTTTTACTCTCATCTTGAAGAGCGTTGAAAGAAAGTCTTTTATTTACTGCAAATATCACATACTTTGCAGGAACCAATAATAAAAGTTGCTCCAAATTTGAGGCAATTTTTTTGTTGACATGGTCAACATTCATAGTCTACTCTACATCCTTTTTGTAAATTGCAAATCAGAGCACTGTACTGACTTAGTAGAGTCAGTTTAAGACCACTTCTTAACTGTCTGTAAACCATTAGTTACTGAAACATTGGGAACAGCCTGCTATGTTTCTCTTCACAAATCTCGAAACTGACCCAAATTTTGAATTGGTAATGATATTGTATTATTCATAAAATGTATGTTTCTATTTCAAAGATTCTGTCAAGTAATGTTGAAATAAATCTAGAATATTTCCTTCCTAAAATGAGGGAAAGGCTGAATATTTAACCTTTTGTTTTATTTATGATGAGTCTTTTGTCATTGAATTGTATGCCAAATATTTCTCCATCGATTTGTCATACCTTATATTTTACTTATTTTTCTGTTTAATGCTTAAACTAAATTTACTGAAGTTAATTTGAACTCTCGAGAATTATCTGACATATAGAAATGATTCTCTATCTTGCAGAATGTATCTCCAAACCCCTCCAATTCTTGTGGACCATACACTCCACTTAAGGCGAATAATGTGAAGACATCAGTCACAGGCAGAGGGCGCTATAACAGATACGTGGACAAGAAAAATCATGACACCATCGGAATGATTGTGATCGACTCACAAGGACGTATAGCTGGGGGTACCTCAACAAATGGTGCCACTCATAAAGTACCAGGGTTTGTATTTTTGTATTCTGACCGTTCAGTATTTTTATTAAAATCATATTTAAATGGATACAATGGGCAATTTTATATACATGTATGTATACGCCTGATCATGCCCCTTCCTGAAATAACTTTTGATCATTCATATTTGATTTATAAACTAGGACTAGGTTTATGATATTAAATAATTAGTGCTCATAATTGCATTGCAGTATTGCCAAGCGTTCCAGAATGTTCATGAGAACCGCTCTTGTATAAAATCCAGTGTTTGTTTCCCAAATGAATAACATAGTAAAAAGTTTTGTTAAAGAACTTGTGTTGCACTCTAAATTCTAATCAACAGATAATGAATGTCCAATGTTTACGTACCAAAATTAATTATTTTGTGAAAAAAGTCTTGTTAAAGAATAGGCATTCTCAACTATTACTATCTGATGATGAATATCCTGTTTTCATTGATATTTCTACCTTTGGAGTGTAAAAGACTTATTTCATTTTGGTAAAAGATCTCTGTAATCTATTTTAATGTTCTTTTGACAGGAGAGTTGGTGATTCTCCTATCACCGGGGCTGGTGCCTATGTAGATAGAGATGTAGGTGGAGCAGCTGGAACAGGAGATGGTGACGTGATGATGAGATTCTTACCAAGGTGAGAAGACTGTATTTATTTGGGAGAACAACACTTTTTATAAGGCCACTATTCATGAAGACTGTATAGAAAAGTAGAGGATTCACCAAGCACCGGTGCTGGGGCCTCTGTTAATAGAGATGTTGGCGGGGCAGCGGGAACAGGAGATGGAGATGTAATGATGAGATTCTTACCAAGGTGAGAAGACTGTATTTATTTGGCTGGATAACTTCACTTTTTATAAGGCCACTATTCATGAAGACGAGAAGATGAGAGGATTCACCCATCACTGGTGCTAGGGCCTATGTTGATAGAGATGTGGGCTTAGCAGCAGGAACAGGAGATGGGGACGTGATGATGAGATTTTTACCAAGGTAAGGATGATAGAGGAATTCCTGATAACCTTGCTGCTTACAAGATTTACTATTCCAGCAATGTCAAACTAAAATCATATTTGTTATAAATACTTTAATTATTACAATGATAATACCTGTTAAAGGACCTAAAATCAACGGACATTGGCCATTACTCTAAGAAGAGAAAAATGCATTGTTCACGGAAGTTTATTATTTCCATACAATTTGGCTTTGCGTCATTGTTTTCTTGTAAATCTAATCCATAGAATCAGGGGGTGTTGCTACTAAGTTGCAATTACTGCAAATCAGTTGCAAATTGGAATCTGCATTTTCGTTCCACACTGACTGCGCTTTCAAAAAGACACAAATGAAATAATGGTTTTGATTGGTGCAACTTGCAAGTTATTGCAAGTTTGTAGCCACAACTCTTAGATATGAAGATGATCTGAGAAAACAGGTGTAGTGCAGCATGGTATTTGGTTCCAAATTAAGAAATTTGGAAAAAAGGAAATAGATGACAAATTGCAGGGGAGTTATAACAACAAACATCATCAAATACCATCTAGATTTCAGTGTTTACCCTTTCAGTACAGCAAGAAATCTTGCTAAGAATGGAAATAAGCAAATTTTATGCTCACATTTTGTATTTTGTCTTTGTTTCATCTAGTTACCAAGTCGTAGAGAATCTCAGAAACAAGATGTTGCCAGATAAATCCTCCCAGTTGGCCCTCGAGGATCATCAAATATAAAAAATTTTCAGTGTTAATCCTTTCAGAAAGAATTGAGAGAATGGAAATTGATTAATTTGATGCTAAGATTGTGTATTCTTTTTCTCATTCATCCAGTTACCAGGTTGTAGAGAATCATAGAAACGGGATGTTGCCTGATAAAGCTTGCTAGCTAATCGTCCTTGGAAAGAACTTTCTTAACTCAAACTCAAAGAATAGATATGTGCTGGTTTGATGCTCACAAATGTATTCTGGCTCTTTTTTTAATCTAGTTACCAAATCGTAGAGAATCTCAGAAATGGAATGTTGCCAGATAAAGCCTGCCAATGCTAACATAGTATGTTCTGTTTCTTGTTCATCTAGCTACCAGGTTGTAGAGAACCTTACATGCAGGATGTTGCCAGATAAAGCCTGCCAATGCTAACATAGTATGTTCTGTTTCTTGTTCATCTAGTTACCAGGTTGTAGAGAACCTTACATGCAGGATGTTGCCTGATAAAGCCTCCCAGTTGGACCTGCAGATGATCATCAAATATCATCCAGATTTTAGTTTAAACCCCTTCAAAAAGGACTCGAAGAATGTTCACATTGTGTATTCTAATACAACGTTGCAGAGAAGCTCAGAAATTAGATGACACCCATAAAGATTCTGACAGTGGGGGTCCCTTGAGAGCATCTTGAAATGCATGCACCATCCAGATTTTAGTCTAAACATTTTCCAAAAAGAACTCAGAGAATGGCAATAAGCAGCTTTGATGCTAAGATTGTGTATTTTGTTTCTCATTCATCTAGTTACCAAGTTGTAGAGAATCTCAGAAATGGGATGTCGCCTGATAAAGCCTGCCAATCAGCCCTGGATAGAATTATCAAATATCATCCTGATTTCAGCGGTGCTCTTATAGCTGCCACCATTAATGGAAGTTATGGTGAGTTTTGTCATTAACCCTTTCCTTACAATCGAATGCATTTTGCGTTTTGATTGGATTTGGTTTGATTTGAATTTTTATTTTTTTCAATATGCAACAATAGAAATATAACAAAATAACAAAATTCATAAATATAATTTGACAGTGAGTCACAAAAAATAAAAAGGAAATTCAAGAAAAGTATTGCAGGCTAAGACGACAAACTGTCTAAATCGTGAGCAAACAGTGTATATCATAATAGAAGATGGATTATCTAATTGCTTTTAATGATTGATTTAATGATTTTATAAATATTTACAAATTTGTGTGGACAAAAATGTCTTGAATAAATGATTATAAGAATGGTATTGTCATCCATCAGTCTGATACATCTATTAAGAGTCATTAGAGTGTGTATCAATAATTTATTTAGTAGTTTTTTTAGGCTTGGCTGTGTATAATGTTTTCACTGATATTTCTGTGTACCTGATTTCAATTAAAAAGTTCTTATGAATCTTTGCTGTCAATTTATGTATCGCAGGTGGAGCATGCCATGGTTTTTCATCCTTCCATTACTCCGTGCGAAACCCGTCCATGTCTTCAGTACAAGTCATAGAAGTGCCTTGCAGCAGCTCTTCCTCATCAGGCAACAGTATACACTAGCGATGCCAGTTTACTTATCAGCTTTAAACTCCAGTCCCATATATTCATTTCTGTGTAAGAGATTTATCTGCGCCCTAATTTTGAGCAAATAATAAAACATACACGCTCATCATTTTTTCCCAATTAACCATGGTATAATAGAAGGGATACTGATAATGCCTTGGTGCTTATATTCCATCAATGAGTGAAGAATACAAGCAATCGTACTGTACAGCGACTAGTCTTATGGAGTGTTGCTAAAAAGCTTTTATTAATCGAAAATCAATTGCAAATCAGTTGAAATTGAAACATGCATTTTCATTTTCTAATAAGAAGATGCACATGAAACAAGAATTTTGATTGTCGTTTGCCAATCATCTGTAATAACTTGTAATTGATCGCAACTTTCAAGCAAAACCCGCTTAGACTATACCATGAGGGGAAAGGGTCTTGGGGTAATTGATTCTGTGGAATCAATATTATTAGTCTAATACTGATGAAACAAAGAGGTTGATTTTTTTGTCCTTCCGTTAATGGCGTGTATTATCTATTTTTAGAGACTGTAAATTTTAACTGAAATCACTGCATAAAGCCATGCTATTTATCCTGAAGAGGTTTATGTATTTATAATTTTGTTTTATAATCAGATATGGGCAAGTTTGATAGATTTCTGTTGCAGTCTGTATCATCATCATCATTTGTAAAAGCATAGTTTCTTACCTGAGAATTTAGAATGCAAAAAATTTGATGTTTGGAAGAGTGGATATGTTGATGATTTTTTTTTCGGTACTCGTACTCTCCACTACCATACAGAAAAATTATAAGAGTATTTGCATAATGTTCACCCATTGAACACTGTAACTGGGTATTCCCTGCATAAAGACTATATGAATTACAAAATTTAGTAGTTGATGAATTAATTTATCATAGAAATCCAAATAATTCCAGCAATATACATTATGTGTATGCTGCTTGACTTGTTAGCATTCAAGGATATGCAGTTATACAAGAGAGCAAATGTGAAAACAGAAAACATTATTTTTTTTCTGACCCTCTCATTTCTTTTATTTCACTTAGTTTAAATGTATAAAATTCGTAATGGTCAGGATGCTGAAACTGATATGAAACGAGCTGATGTATTCTGAAATTCCTTTACATGCCTAAATATAAGCGTAAAGAGTATGAAAATGAGATTTTCGCACATATTCTAGCGTATTTTACTTTGAAAATGCCAATGAGCCATTATTCCTATGATGCGCTATTAAATGAAGAGCATGAGGTCGACAGGGATGGGATGGGTGGAGTGACCGGTGGTATTGTGTGCAGTGTGTGAGTTCGCATTCATTTTGTACATGAAGCGATGTTGTGTTGAGGAGTGTGACGTGCATCATCATTTTTATTTCACGATAATGAAGCCATTTCTAGGTCGATTTTATTCAAACAAACTTTGCACATGCTCTAATTTGCCATTGACAAACTGCATTATGGTAATACTTTTACTGCAGCTGACAAAGTAGTGAAATATCTGAAGCGTCATCTCTCCAAAACTGATCTATCGGTTTGATAGTGGAAAAGTGTAGTGGTTTTCACTCTTGCCTTTCAACTACATGTCGAACCCCACTCATATATCAAGGCATAAATAGAGATGGACATACATAATGTAATTTATTCGGTATTCCCCCAACAAGGAGACTGGAGTCTCTGAAAATTTGTGACCATTTTGTATTGTTACTGTAGATTGGCTATACAAATGCATTACATCTTTTCTAATGAATTACATTGTACAGTCAAACCTCGTTATAAAGAGCAGTGATATAACGAGTTCTCGTTCTGACAAGGTAATTTTCCTGGTCCCATCTTTTTGTATTTAATTGTGTTTTGACCTTGATATAGCAAGGTTTCAATATAAAGAGGTACATGTATTCCTCTGGTCCCAACAACCTCATTATAACGAGGTTAGACTGTACTTCCTTCTTTATTATTTACAATACATGAACTATAATATGTTTAAATGTAATTTATATATTGATTTTGTGAAAATATTGTTAACACATACCTTTTCTATTTTATGTCTTTGCAATAAAAAATATATGTTATTTACAGAAAATGTATGACCTGTTCTGTATTATTGTTGCTCTGTGAAACTCTCTAAATGACTTCATTTCCCTGTGTATTTTTTATTCTACATTTTTCACTCTTCCCAGCTTCTCTCATCAAATCATTTCCCTGGTTACTTTCTAGTCTATATTGATCATCCTTCCCAATTACCTTTCTCCTTCCTTCCTCCCCGTTTTTTCCTCTCCTCCTCCTCCTATCTCTCAACCCCTTCTCTGTATCTGTCTCCCTCTTCTCTCCTCCTTCGCTCCCCATTGATACCCAATCTCCTTCCTCCTCTTTCTATCTATCCTTGTGTTTCTCTCTCACCCTACTCCTTTGATCCCCATTTATACCCAACCCCCTCCTCATTTGTTTCTATCCCTTCACGGTATTTCTCTTCCTCTCCCCTCCCCCACTCCCCATTAATACCCAGTCTTTCTCTCCTCTATTTCTCTCTCCCTCTCCCCTCCTTCGCTCCACATTAATACCCAACCCTTTTCCCCGTCTTTCTTTTTCACTGTCTTTCTTTCTCCCTCTCCCCCCTCATTCACCCCCATTTTTACCCATTCTCTCTCTCCCCCTATTTTTCATTTATATCAAAACAGATGTCAAACAGATATCACAAAACATTTCTCTTCAAATTTGTAGGCAAATACATGCAGTATTTATTACTGACACAGTGTCATTCCACTTCATTCTTCAGAGATGCCACAAGGGTCAGATGGAATTTCCTGAAATAGTGAGAAAATTGCCTGAAAATTGCCACTTGCCTATACTTTTCTACACAAGCTTCTCATCGCATTTCCTGAAATCAGGAAATTTCCTGAAGAGTGGCATCTCTGATTCTTATACACCATCAATAAGAAAAATAGAGGTTGTTCTTGCGTACAAAAGAAAACTGAGTATGAAAGATTACAATAGATGACTGGCATACTGAAAGATGATCACTAAAACTCTCAAAATTTTGCTTGATTTGACAAAGATAAAAGTAGGTATAAAAAAGTTGGAAGAGTGTGCTATTCAATCAAACATACACACATTATTGCTAGGAGTTCATCATACATGTACCATTTGTATTGGAAGAAAATGTTAAAGAATATTATTGAAATTGTCCTGAACACGGCAAAGTTTGGTCAGAATTTCTCAACTCACTGCATCAAGTCTTATATTTTACAAGACAACTAAATGATAAAGTTTACATTGGACTTGAAAATACATGTGAATTGTTAGAAATAGGAAAACTTTCATACTAATACCTCAGAGCAAATGTAATGCATAATTTGAACCATCCATATTAACTATTAAAATGATAAATTTGGTCTATTTGATCCAATGTTCAAAAGATCACTGTCTTCTATTCCTTCTAACCAATATTTTTTTTTATCAACATGATAACATATACACATAGGCCATTGAACACTCTTATAGCAGATGCTTATTGTAGAATGAAAGAAAAGTTTATAATATCAACTCATCTGGAGTTGCATGTCGTATCAAAACATTTCCTTCAGCACAAAATCATGATTAACACTATCATCAAACATGTTGATATTAGCATTGCCTCTTAAGAGAAAGAGCTTTGATCAATCTTGGTTAAATATTATTACAATGTTCATAATTGACATTAGCTATTTGAATTGACAGGTTTATAATAGATCCACTTGAAGATATCACATTACTCCGTTGTAGACAAACAAAGAGATAAGATTGTGGGAAAAGAAAAGAAGGATAATTTAAGAAGGAAGTGAATTCGTTGCAGAAAATCACACTCATGGGAAGACAAAATCTCATTCTATGAACACTTCATTATTGCTATAACTATCAATTTGCAATCACACAATTCAAGTGATTCATGCTAAAAATTTCACAATTTATGCACTGATAAAAATGTGTACAAAAAAAATGTGAAGATGATAAAAATGTGTAAATTTTTAACAGTAATTTGCCTTGTTTGCAATATAACTAAACATGATTTTGTAATTCAACTAAACATGATTTTGTAATTCAACTAAACATGATTTTGTAATTCAACTAAACATGATTTTGTAATTCAACTAAACATGATTTTGTAATTCAACTGAACATAATTATGCATCTGGAAAAAAAATGCATTGTTTGAAAAGTGGCATCGACAGAAATTTTAGCCAGAATCAACTTGGTTTCTGTAAGCAATATTAAAACCAAGCGATTTAGTTTTTCATTATTCCTATTCACTGTATTATTCACTGTAAAATTAAAAATCTATTGTATGGGCTGAACTTTTGCAGCGATATAATTCTTGCGAATTTTGCAGTCCTAGCTTTGAAAAAATTTCCACTCCGTATGTTGCACATTCATATGCATACAAACACTGTAAAAATGCAAAAATATCAAAACGCTAAAATGTCAAAATGGTCTAAAATCGTGATAATGTCTGCACCTGAAAATATTGCCTTATATACAATACTACATCTACTGTGTATAATGTCATTCATCGTCCCTATCTTCCATGAGAAGTACAATCACTCTTTGTTTTTTTATTGTTGCAATTGATTTACATTTTTTAATATTAGTTCAAGATCACCTGTGGTCTTGATTGGTTAAATCAACATTATGACAATTGTGGAAGACTGCATTATGGTCGTTCTACATGTATCTTCAGTGGTTCAATCAAGTCCAATTAGGTTCAAATGATTACAAAAGGTCAATATCCAGTCCTGTTAGTATATCAAAAGGTTAAAGGTCAAAGGTTAAATAAACAGGGCAAGAAGGTGGCATAATACAAAGAAAAACAACCTCTATATCCTGCACCAAAACAATAGATTCCCACAGCCGTTCATCCGAGTCCAATGAATCCCATTTCTTCTGCGTTTAGAATTGAATGGCACTCTGGTCCATACAGTTTGCAAAAACATACATAATTTAAACATTTCAATAATGTGAAACCCTGATAAGGAATGCAAACCTCCCAGAAGATACTTGAGGGTAAAAATTAAAATGTGCATCACCTAACAGCTGAACCAAATACTTTCTCGTTTCAGAAAGTATATGGTTAATATTGTGATGAAATAGTTCTAGCCTTATCCTAACATACAATAAACACTGATTGACAGAGCATTTCTGAGAAGCTATGAAAAAAATCACAGGCATACTCAGGTAGGAATAGAACAAGAATTATTTCAATCATTATCTACCCAGCACAAAAATCATTTAATTGATATCTTAATTCCTATCCTCATGAAAATTTTTATAAGGTTGGCATCTTCGCACCTACAAAAAGAGACATACTTTCAATAAAGTACTTTTTTGAAGGCAAGAGTGACAATATTTGTGTTTGAGTCATCCAAGTTTCATATTATTTCATTGTTTTGAGATAATTACCATTCAAGGGTCAATGGAAGTATTTCTTTCAATTATCAAAATAATGTATGTTTTTGCAGACTTGGTTTTGAAATAGCAGAACAGTTCAGTGACCTGTATGACCATGGGAACAAAGTTTTAAAAAAAGAAAAATGGCTTAAATTCAATGACTGTTTAAAATGTTTTCATAAGCTTGACTGTGCACAAGCAAAAACAAATTAAACAAAGACTGCATAAAATGTGATGTCATTTAAAAGTGCGAAAATTTTTGACTGTTCAGACTCCAATTTGGATAGAACTTGCAGGTGTAAAAGCATCAAATTCCACCATGCTGTATACAAGCTTTATGTGGCATTTTATAACACTCTTTTGTCACTACATTTACTTCTTCATGTTCTTTTTTAACCTTGTGGTGCAAAATAAAAATCAATCAGAAATCTTAAAATTCTGTTTTGAAGCACAGACCAAAATGCACACACACACATCCTAAGTTGGAAGTATGACAAGCCATCAAAACTATGACTAAAACTTATATCAAAGCAATAAAAATTTGCATCACTTCAAATTATTTCTGCATTTTGCCACTCCTTTACTAGCGAGTCATTGCAAAACACTTTCATAAAAATGATCCACTTGATGATTAACACGGTATAAATTGCCTTACTTGTCGTTTGAGCCTCTTCATCAGTTTTCAACACTTAATGAAATGTAACATACACTTTTCTGTCCAGAAAGCAATTTGGTCCTGAACATTGTCCGATTGTGAAGAATCGTTGCTAACATCAGATTCTTTTGAAGAGTAAAGATCATAATCACATTCACATAATCTATACAAAACTAACACTAATATAAAACTGTACATTTGTCAAATTGTTTACACGGTGTATATACATATCTTATGGTGTATATACAAAATAAAACACTTCCATTTTGGTTTGTAAGTCTACTTGGTACATAAATTTTTGATAAATTTGGAGAAGTTGTGTAGATTTGTTGGTGACTACCTATAGTGTTAATCGCATCATGCTATCATACATTTCATTTTGTATATAAAACAAATTGAAATCTGAATTGCAAATGAAGCATAAATATAATATCATTTACATTGTCATTTGAAATTGGGCTCATTGTCATGAAATTCGAGAATATATAAATAAAAACTAAAAATTAGTCATTGTATATTTAGGTATTTAGTAATTTCTTTCAGAGAGAAAAAGTTGTGTTGTATTTATTCCATAATTCTAAATGTGTTATATCAACATGTGCATCCAATTCCCGGCCATAATTGTCTAATTAAATATCATTGCAATTTTCTCAAGCCCTATGTTATAAAAATTGGGAGAACATTTTGACACCTGAACCTTTAAATGCATATAATTCTATCATCCGCCTTTCTTATATTATGGATATGTATCTATATTATGATTACTAGGATATACAATTATAAAGGCAAAAACTGAGTAATACATGTATGGGAATAGGCTGGTTGACTAATGATTCAAATTTATGCATGCCTCTCCAAAAAAGCTTAGCAACATGGTATTCCTTCAACTGTTTACTGACCATTGATATACAAATCCTTGAATCCAGTTTGCATACATTACTTGTTGCTACGTTAGGCAAGCCTCTGGAAGAATTTCGGGTTGTCAAGAACAACCTTTGTCCATTGAACACGCATAAAATTAGCATCTATAAGGAAACCAGCCTATTAAAATCAGGGTATTCAACCTGTCATATCTCTTGATACATATTCATTAATTATAAGATTCTAAAACATCATATTTTTATAAAGTTTTTATTTAAAATACTGTCATTTTTAATCGAAATCAATTTCATAAACTGGAAAAAGCAAACCTATACCCATGAACAGTTGTGAATCTAGATTATAAAAACAGTATTCAGCTGATATTTGTATACTTTAGCAAGACAAGTATTACATAATAAAAACATCCACACAAACAAAACAACAAACTCCAATATCTTCTACAGGTAAAACAAAACCACTTTTCTTCCACGAAGATATATGCACTGATACAAATAATATAAAACATATATTATTCACAAATAAAAAAAGGGAGATGAAAAAGATTATATACATTTGACATAAAAATGATGCATGGCAAACTATAAATAGAAAGAAGTGGAAAAAATGTGAGAAACTGTGTCCATCTCACATTAAAATATTTATGCCCAATTTGTTGGCATCGTCCAGTCACTTTTACGTAAAATAACAGTCTTTATGTTTGCAGAAGCTACAAAGTGGTTTCATGTGAGCAAAGACTAAGACCAAGAAGCGGCGTGCCAGCTGGTAAAGTTGCATTTGAATTTATCGCAGGGTCGTGATCTCTATCGAGCGTATCGGAACTCGACGGATAAACGGCATCCTGCTTCTCACGAGGCGATGGTGGATCGCTGGTGCTTTCGTTGTTCAACGGCGTGGAGTATCCATGGTGACTACGCCGCAGGGAATTGTCGTTGGCATTATTTACATTTTCCTGCGAGTATTCACGGTATTTCTCTTCGATGACGAGATCGTCTCGCGGTGCTTTGACGATGGGATAGTCATGTTCTGTTCGGTTCTCTTCCACTGCCGGTCCCCACTCACGTAGCGGCATCGAGGCTAGCCAGAAGAGCTATGAATAAGAGAAAATGGAAATTGGTTAAAACTGCATGGTCAGAGCCGCATTATAGAGTGCTTATATAAATGCATGCTCTGATAAACATTCTATTCCATATCAGAACCCCAAATCCATGCATTTTTCTAACCAGGCAAATGCAGTCCAATAAAGACATTACCAAAAAATGGTGTCCCACCCAGTAGCATTTCTCAAATACCATATAATACTATAATTTGACACATCATAATTACTTGTAATCTCAAAGCAATATGATGTCAATATGAATCAAAATGTTTATTACTGAGAAAAGAGGGCAATGTTTTATCAAGATCAAAGCATTAAAGAAAATCTAAATTGATCTCATAGTGGAGTAGCAATGTTGATACCATCTATACATGGACATTCCATGAAAACCTTAGGTCAGAGAAGTGTATCAGCTGGCTATATTGCCATGAATGAGCTTGTGCACATGTTGGTGAATTTGATTTGACTGACATCTACATTCTTTGCCACTCTTTGCAACACAAATAGCAACAAGCAACAAATCATGGATACAACTTTAGAGATAAGTTTAATTCAAGCACATAAATTCAATTTGGAAAAGAATTGTTGGTAAGTACATTGTTTCATAGCCCTCTGAGAAGTGAAGTGGATTATTTTCTATTGTAAATGTTTCTCCATTTATTTACAAATGTATATATACACAATGTGCAATATCATTTCATGCTCAAATAAATAAATACATGTAAATAATTGCATACCTCAGTAAAGTATTTATAAACCGAGATGTATTTGCAGAGCTCCATGACAGCTCCAGAGAGGAAACCGATGATGAGGGGAACGAATGCCAAGATGATCGCAACGGCGATATGCCAACCTTGGTAAACTTCAAAGTTGAGATCGACAGAGCTGAAGATCACGTAGAGATTAAAAACCCATGCCACCTGGAAAAAAAAGATAAAATTGGTATGGAGTTGATTTGGTGATGAAGTCAAAACACATGGTCATACACAAAAACTTTAGATTTTAGCTGGAAAATTATCTCTGTTACAAACTAAGCTTCATATACATGTACTACATGTAGTTTCATTGATATGTTATTAATTGTGCTTGCAATCTAATTTGGCCAACTAGGAAATTGGGAATTTCTCGCACAAAAAGTATTCTACATGTATAGCTTACAAGTACACAAGATTTCAACAATTGCTGCAAATATAAAAGAAAAATGATATTAGATTGATAATATCAGCGTATCAATGATTGGCCAATATGGGGGGAGGGCAGGGGAACAGCAGTGATAACTTGATCTTCCATTCATAGGCCTGACAAGAAAAAACTACATACTCTTCACTTTCCATTAGCCCCCTTATCATCAATGGGTGGGGGATCGAAGGTGGGGGATCGAAGGTGGGGGATCGAAGGTGGGGGATCGAAGGTGGGGGCTGCCCAATGTTAAATACACAGGGTACAGTGTTTAATGCATATGGGGTGAGGGTCACAGCTATGACAATCTTTTTCCCCTCCCCTGGATCCCCCTATGGATAATAAATTCTTACCGAAATGACAAGTGGAATGATGACTGCTTCCAGCCCTGCAAACAACCCTTGGAAGACGATCGGAAAGCATCCCACCATCGCTTTGATGTCTTGCTGGAATTTCAAGAATTTCCAGGCTGGTATTGTACCTAAAAAAATTTGATAAAGGAACATACTTTTTGTGATCATTGAGTTTGTTAAACCATCAATAACAGATATTTAAATCACTGTTCTTCCTTCCTATTGGCAACACTGGAAGTTTCAATTTTCTCCTTATACGACATTTCAATCAAACATAATGTGCAAAATTGACTCTCCATTGCTAAGTATAACAGTGCTAAAAGTTGACAATTTTGGAAATTTGTGATTGCTAACTGTATTTCATTGCCAATTTAAGGATTTTTCACAATTAAAAAGATTATATTTGTTTAGACAATTCCCTGCATGAAGATAATAGAAATGCCTTGAATACATAGACCCACTCTGGGGGTATGAGAGTAAAAACATATAAACAAATATTACACGTATTTAGACTTATGAACATGTAATCGTAAAAATACAACTATATTGTATAAATTTCAATGGCAACAAATGGGCTGACAATCACAATGGTCTCGTTTCGTCTGCTCATGTACAGTGTACTTGATATAATAAGAGATGTATACATGTACATGGACATAATCAAAAGTCATCCGACCAAAATACAAAATGTGTTCTAACAACTCTTTATCACTTACCATATATCCATGTCAGAGCCAGAGGCATGATGATGGAGATCAAGAAAGGAATGTGAGGCAGGAAGAAGTTGTAAAGGACTCCCCAGAAATGTGGTCCTTGCTGCAAAGATACAAGAAAACATCGCATGAATGACAATCGTAAAGAAGTATAGATTTCTTAATCTTATATCTCTATGTATGTGTACACATACCGCTCGGTATCAAATCATGTTGTAATTGATGATGATTGAAATGAAAGGAATATGAGATTGAAAAAAAATGTTCAGTTGAATAAAAACATGAAGCTGTATAGGACACCCTGGAAATGTGGCCCTTGCTGCGTTGGTGAAGGATGTGCATGTACATCATGTACGTGTGTCACGTTCATGTATCACTCTGTATCAAATTACTATGTTGTAATTGATGATGACTGAGATGAAGGGAATACGAGACATGAAGAAATTGAACAGTCAACCTGAGAACTGTAATATTTTCTTGCATAGATATGGATAGACACACGCATCCAATGAATGACAGCCTCCACCAGGCCGGCCATTATGTGCCAACCCGATGCATGCATACATTGTACAACTCTGTATCCAAATTTAGTGAAACTGATTTGCAGTTGATTGCTGCAGCTTTCTAGTAATATCCCTTACATGTAAAAGGCAAATTATACCACATGTTACCCAAACCAAATCTACAAATGCAATCATTGGACTCAGGGAGTGTTGTTCAAAAGTTGCAGTTGATCAGAATGCACCAATCAAAATCATTGTTTCCTTCGCGACTTAATTAAAAGTGCATACTGTGCGCGAATGAAAATAAGCATTATAATATGCAACTGATTTGAAGTTGATTTGTGATCAATTGCAACTTTTGAGCAACCCCACCTTACACAATTTCTTCTAAGGCAGGGCAGAATTGATCATACCAGTATATATATGTATCCTTTTTTCATTGGTATCATTATCATAAATAGTTCATCGTTACTCACCGGAGTTATGAAGAGCAGGCCACCACCAAAGCACACCACACTGACCAAGAAGGAGACCGGTATGATGGCCTTCCAACTATGACGACATCCAATCACATCTAGGAACCCTATCACTATGGAGATTGCTACCACAACCTGCAAAAAAAAAATTACATTTTTATTAAAATTTTCCTTTTTTCCTTTCTTGTCAAATTTCTATAAGCACAAACTCCTTGGGCCTGTAACATAAAGAGAATCTATTGTATTTCTTTTGTACACATTTTGCCATAGACTTGCAATTAAAATTACATGTTACTGACCTCATATAAATTGAAAGCATTAGAGGTTGATCTATCTTAGAGATCATAGAAAAAGACAAAGATAATAAGGATATTGAAAAGGAGATGTTAAAAGATGATGGTAGGGAAGTAGAGAATGAGATGGAGGCGAAGATCAGAGCCATGGAAGGAAAGAGGAAAAATAGAAAAAGAGAGACTGAGAGAGTAAACAAATAATAATTGATGAAATTGGAAGAAATGCTGCATGACTGCATGCATTATCAAAGCAATTTATAGGAAAATTGGGAGAAAGATGAATGAGGTGGTGGGTAGGAAATGGAGAATAGCAAAGGAAGGGGAAAAACAAAGAAATATACTGAATTTACAATAGACTGTATCATCAAAGCAAATAGGGAAGGGGGGGGGGGCTACAAATTAGGGATAAGAAAAAGGGGACTGAAATATCACTGAAAAACAATGAAATAAACTGTATTAGAAGTAAAGAGAGAAAAAGAGTGAGTCAAAGGAAAATTCTGGAAGTACAAATCATGCATCAGCCCAGGGTTTGCCGGATTGACAGCTTGTATATTACACAGGAAATACCTTTGAGAAAGGTACTCTCGGCAGGTGAGGAGACTTACACACAAATATTTAAAACAATAACTCTGATTTTGGTAATTTTAAATAAAAAAGAAATCAACTGGGGAGCAATTTCCTTTGGCAGGATTTGTAAACAAGGAGGAATGTGAAATATACAATCAGGCAGTATCTTGTAACTGTTGAAAGTCATGTGAAGGTGATCACATATGGAAAATGTTGTTGGTATTTGAAGCTTAATTGAGGAAGTTTTTTTTACATGATGTACTTATCACTTGTGAAAACACTAAATACAAAATCAGTATCAGGCTACATAATGAATTTGTACAAATATGAAATGCTCATAAAGCCTTTTTCTTCACGTGCACATGTAACATAAGCCTTGAAGTTGATTAATACTAATAATAGGGACAGCAACAAAGGGTTATAGAAGGTGTGCATTATTCATTATGAATTATTATGGTATATTATTAACCGCATCAGACATCTGAGCAAGGCAACTTTAAAACCATATTGCCCGATTCGGATCGAAAGCATTATTGCCCGGTCAATTATTTTCTTATATTGCCGGCTCAGAAAAGTCTATGGTGAATTACGTGTAAAAATCAAGTGCATATATCATCACTGCACCACTAAATGCGCATACATGTACGTGCTAATTACGCGATCTTGATGAAGACGAGTGTTGATGATGTAACAATAGCATGCAAAGTGCATTTAGATGAAAACTCAACATTTTCGTTGGTTGTTTTACCATATCGGAGCCTTTATTTCAATGTTATAAAATAATTTCCATGTTGATTGTAATGTAAGAGATATTTTGAATGTTCTAAAATTATTCTGATTCGGCTCTAGATGTCTGATTTGGTTAATAATAGCAATATTGAAATGTCTCAGGGCCGACAAATATCACCCTCATCTGCGATTCGGCAATATTTGTCGTGTCGCCCTGAGGCCATTCAATATTGCTATAATATCACAGATCATATCCACTTCAAATTGAAACAAAATTATATTTTTTATTTGGTAAACAGGGGTTTGCATAGATGCCAGTCAATCGAGAAGATGAATAAGGATGGAAACTATAATGTTAATAACCTAATAGCTGACCCAAAAAATTTCGATAGAGAAATATTTGGCTCAGCTGATAGGTGATCACCATTTTAATTTCTGTAATGTGTATTCTGGGGCCTGTTACATTAAAGATTGAATTAAACTTTGATACTTTGATAAATATCATTCATACGTCTATGGCAAAATGTGTAAGAAAGGTACCATTAAATGAACAATAAATTTGATCTCTTTATGTTAGAGGAAGCTGGAGTGGTTGGTATCTGTGGGTTTGAAGTGATGTAACAGATATTTACCTGAAAGCCAAGACTTGATAGGAATGCAAAGAAGAAGAGAAGAAACGACATGACCCTGGCGTGAGGTATGGTACCAAATATAGTTGTTAGCATCACAAAGATTGTCTCTCCTGCAACAAAACAAAATCAGAAATAATAATTTATCATAATAATAATGATAATAATATATTGCATTTAAACACGCCATCTCTCCAGTCACCTATTCAGAGGCGCGAAACAAATTATCCAATATCATTACCCGGCCTTAGCATAGCTGCCAATTAGGTGCTTTTGCATTGGAATAAATTCCTGCCTGTACCCATTCACCTCACCTGGGTTAAAGATATATTCTGGTATTTGTTAAAAAAATAAAATGAATGTTCACAGATTCGCACAAAATGTGAGAAGAATGTTCAGAACTATGAATAAATAATATGTGCCAAAGTGTTTTGCAAGAAAATGTATAATGGCAGAGAAATGTGCAAATAAAGGGTCAAA
>BQKZ01006066.1:0-18343 GCA_036244855.1 Temnopleurus reevesii | reverse complement strand
TTACCTGGTGTTTTAGTAAGGGTGAGAACTTTGATGCCCAGGACCTTGTCTCCATATCCGACATAGCAGAAGTATGTCACGGCTGACAGAAGGTTGACGAAAAGCCCAACAAGGATGAGAACAACAGAATCCCTGCAATGCAAGATTTTCACATTTTCGTATATTAGATAGGATTTCTGCAAAATTTTAAATCAAATTAAATGTTATCATCAACCTCATCCTCAACATTGTCTTCCCAATGATCATCATCATCATCATCTCCATCATTATCATTATCATCTTCATCATCTAATCATTATCATCAACATCATCAACATCATCCACATCAATATCATTCCTGTCATCATAATCATCATCATCATCATCATCATCATCATCACGTCCATCGTCATCAACATCTCTATCATTACAATCACCACCATCATCTTCGCCAACATCAACATCATTATCATCATCACCATCAACACTACTATAACCACTAGCATAACCAGCATCATCACAATCATCATCATCATAATCATTACCACCACTACCATCCTCACTGCCACCAACATCACAACATCAACACCACCACAACCATCCATACCACAACCAGCAATACTACTCTCAACACCATCATCACCACCACCATCACATTCACCACCACTATCTCTATCACCCTCATCAACACTACCACCACCACTGAAATCATCACCAGTAACTTTATTCCCATCCTCATCCACATCACCAATCATAACCATCCACAACACCATCAACATGACTTCATCATCATCACTATCATCTTGATCAGCATCACCAATGTAATTCCCATTCCCATCACCATAATCATCAACGCCACAACAACCACCCCATCACAATCACCACCAACATCACTGTCACCTTCATCAAAGTCACCACCACCACCACCCCTGCAATCATACCCACCATCATCCCTTCTACCATCACCATCATCTCCACCACCACCACTGCCATCATCACCACCTTCACCACCACCACCACCACTGCCATCATCACCATTGTGATTATTACAATCCTTACATGAAACAGTTGTTGTGGAACTTGTTGTAGCTACTCAGCGACATAAGAATTCCACACATTGGAGCTAAGGTGTATATGGCACAGTTGAACGCTTTGGACCAAACCTGCAAATATCAATAATTCAAGAGATAAGTGAAGGCTTCAGTGGAGAAAATACTTTCTCACATGCAACTCAGCGATGTTAGTTATCATCTAGTGCAGAAAGGGATCACCAATTGTGCACGCCTCAACAAACAGCTTTATGAGACACAACCCAGGTATTAAATGGTATCTGAATTTTTGAAATATATAAATGAAGTGATATATAAATATATAAATGAAGTGAAAATATAAGGCTTATGAAAATATTAGGCTTTTGATTGTTTAGTGTTCAAACAAATCTTGCATCTAACTTATTGCTTCCATACATACACTGCAGTGAAATTATTTTTCCAGTGACAACACAATCTTTATAGATAACTCAAGAGCATACATTCAATTCCATTTCAACTAAATTCATTTCAAATGTTATTCAACCAATATCAATTTAAAAAGCATATCATATGCAAGAAAGTGGTAAAAATAGAATGACTGTGTCCCTAAGAGCAGCAATTTGCTTTGATATAGATCATGACTTTCTTATATTGCATTCCTTGTTCATTTTTATTGCTCTATCAAAATGTTAGACATTGTCTTTATTAAAATAACAGAAAGCTCACCTCCTGATCAAGAAGTTTGTCAACCTCTGGCCAAAACAAGAGTTTGATTCCATCCATCGCACCATCCAAGAGAGCTCCTCGTATCAACAGTACAAAGAGGAGGAGAATGTGAGCGCTGAATAGGATATAAGCAACCTGCAGGGGATGGATAAGATAACGTGTGGTCAATTGGCAAATCTGCCAAATCTATAATGTATTACTAATTATAAGATTGTCCTTCACTTCATCTTATATATATGTATATGTGATTCATAATTTATTCAATTAATTAATTGTTAATAATGAATAAATGGTCAGTCGGTAAACCTCATGAAACAAAATTAAATTTCTTAATTTCTTAACCTGCAACACAATACATTTCATTTTTGCTTGTGGAACAATCAAGGGTCATGATCAAATTCTCAAAAACAAGTGGTTAAAAAATGAAGCTAATGATCACATCATATTGGCAAAACTGATGTGATATGAGTAGAGTCCAATTTTACTTACGAGTCATGTAGACTGTTGAAACTTGTCCAAATTATATCCAAAGAATATCAATTGGCAGAAGTATAGAAATTGAACAGTGATAAGGAATGAATTTAAATACAAAAACATCTTAAAAAGTGTGCAATTCTGCTTCCAAGATAATAATGGTAGGGATCAATTTTCAATTTTTTTAAATCTCACTATGCATAATGGATTGAGACATGTGAAGATTGAAATAACGCACGAGTAAAAATGATAACAATGTGTTTGTTAACAGGCAAATACTTTGGTTCAGGCTCTTTTAAGAAATATAAAACTTCATATAAAAATGCATATACCCGGTACCCATTTAATGGTGATCCATAACCTTTTGCGTAGTGTACTTTGACTTACCTTTCCAAATGACTTGATACCAACGAGTATGATGTGAAAGACTACTATCAAAGCCATGCCCAATGCAATTGACAGGTAATGATAATCTAACTTTTACAAGTTGAAAAATGACTTGATGAGAATGGTATAAAAGACTAGTAAATTTTCCAAGGGGGTGTTGTTCAAAAGTTGAAATTGATCGCAAATCAACTGCAAATCAGTTGCAAATTGTAATGCCCATTATCATTTATGATATGTGCTTCTAACAAGATACAAGGGGAAATAATGATTTTGATTGGTGCGTTCGGAACAACTGCAACTTGTGATCGATTGCAACTTTTGAACAACACCCCCAAGTCACTTGATATTAAAGGGTATAATGTAAAAGACTACTAACCTTTCCAAATGACTTGATACCAAAGAGTATGATGTGAAAGGCTACTATCCCAGCCACGCCCAGTGCTATCATCAGGTGCTGATGAATTGCATTTGAAGTCTTTTTTTCAAACATCTGTTTGCCCTTTAAAGTCTATCTTACCTGCTACCAAAGAGAATGGTATAAAAGAATACTTACCTTTCCAAATGACTTAATTCCAAATAGTATGATGTGAAAGGCTACTATCTAAGCCACGCCCAGTGCAATCATAAGTTGATGATAATTTGCATTTAAATATTTTGTTTAACATCTGTTTGCCCTTTAAACTCTATCTAACCTTTACAAATAACTTGATGCCAAGGGAAAGGTATAAAAATGACTACATGTACTAACCTTTCCAAATGACTTGATACCAAAGAGTATGATGTGAAAGGCTACTATCCAAGCCACGCCCAGTGCAATCATCAGATGCTTGAGGGGGTACTCCAGCAGGTTGGTCGAGTCAGACAACATCATCACATGGTTACTGTAAGGTCAAAGGTCAATAGGGTTTAGTGACCCATATGGGCTAATGGCCAAACGTATATTAATCATAAATTGGATTGATTCATGAGGAGAATTTGTGGGGAAGATGCGTCGCTCATGCCATCATATACATATGTTTAGTAGAAACTGGATGATTTCAAAATTATCTCTGCACAGGACGAATACAAAAATTTGAAAATTTGAGGGGGTATTCCAGTAATTTGGTTATGGAAATTCTTCTGTGGTTGTACGAATACAAGAAAGATTTAAATTGGTTTTCAACACGAGACATTTACCAAAATATTTTGGGGTTAACCACTAAAGCCTTTGTCAGCGATGTGATCTCATTTTACCTTTCTGATGGAGGGCGTTGCCACTTCCTAACATACACAACTTGATCATCGATCTTAACATCAGAAAGGTCAAATCAAGTCACATAGTGGATAGAGGCTGCAGCCATAAGTTGACAATTTTAAGGTAATTTTTTTTTTTTTTTTTACCATGTGTGTAAGGGCTGTAACTCTGCCTAAATTCTGTCTAAAGTTCTCGTGGTTTTATAGATGAAATTTAAATGTTCTTAAACTGCTAATAACAATTAGGATTGACCAATAAACATTAACCATTTTTTAGATTTACTGCGCGACTTGAATGTGCACTCTAGAATTCTCTGTCGTGGGAGAAATCAGGGTGGTTTAACACTATATAATTCCTGTTGCCATAGTGTGCCATTTAATTGTAATGATATGCAATTTCAAGTAAAATCTATTGTAGCCACAAAATCCAAAGAAAAAAAGTGGCCTCTGTTGATAGTCCTCCAAACCCTTAAATCAGAAAAAGAGGGATGATTTGCTGACAAAGAGGAAAAAAACACATTTTCCATAGGACTGTGTAGTAAAATTGTCAAGAAAAATAGGAAAACTCCTTTTGAAAAGACCTTGAAACTCTCTCAAAATTGTCTACAATTCATATTTCTTTCTAAAAATTCCTTTAAATTGGGAGGTCTGTAAAACAGATTTTCACTTAAAGTGAACCAATTTAGGTAGTCACTATAGACAGGTGGTCACTAAAACAGTTATGTGATATTAATCTCTTAGACAAAAGAGAATAAATTGAGAGAAAAACTTACTTATAAAACTCATCTTCTGGAATCGTCGTATCGTTCATCGTCATCGCCGCCGTTGCCACATCGTACATATAGTCGGTTTCGACATGGGTGTAATTGGTCGAATTTAATCCCGGCGTAAGGACCACGTTGGGGTTCAACGACTTGCAGGTGACGTCATTCCACGAGTTTGCGCAGGTGGTGAAGATGAGATTGTCGGCTGGTAGGAAGATTGTGTAGATGTAGTAGAGACTGTGCGCTGAGAATGGCCCCCATAGGAAGGCGAATCCTAGGAGCTGTAGGAGCATCCCTATGCTCAAACCTGTCATGAATATGAACCATTTCATATATTGTCAATGAATGGATTACTTTCATTCACAACTATAAAAAGGAGAAGAATAAATTGGATATCTTCCCACTAAAAGCACTAATATCTGAACTGGCATCAATTAATTTATTGCATACTGATCTGTAAGGAAGTCCAAAATGGCAAAGAAGAACAATTAACCCTTCGACTACTGAATTCTGTAATCCCCATAGACTTTGTGTAAGGGACTACCTGGCTCTGGTAGTCAATGGCTTAATATTTCACATAATGTATGTCAATGGTCAAGGTCAAAAGTCGGTTTCAAAATAATCCTCATTGAGTGCTTTCACATAAAAAACAAAATCATTATCAACTGAATAATGGCAAAGAAGTATCATTTTGTATGAAATTGATGATATATCTGTAAAAGATAATGGTCAAAAGGAGTCAATAGTAGAGATTTTTTTCAGAAATTTGCGCAGGTGGTGAAGATGAGATTGTCGGAAGATTGTGTAGATGTAGTAGAGACTGTGCGCTGAGAATGGCCCCCATAGGAAGGCGAATCCTAAAAGCTGTAGAAGCATCCCTATGCTCAAACCTACCATGGACATACAACATTTTACATTATGAATATAGATTATATGAAAACAATTACCATGACTATAAATTTTCAAACTAAGAATTACTTTAAAGAAAAAGTTTTTGATTTTCTTCTGTGGAAAATCTAAAAAGCCTGGTTGGAAAATATTTAAATTGATGATGGCAATTTTAGATCTGAAAATATTTAGGCTTCAAAGTTGTCGCTCAGTGATTAAACCATATTGCCTACATAGATCACACATGGCAATGGAATTGTATGGGTGACAATACAATTTAATTGAAATATCTTGAGTGCACATTCATGATTTTTTCTTTTTGGGCATTATTTGTTGTTTTTTCATCCATCTCGACGTGTTTCTATCTGTGATACAATTTGATCAGTGAATATTATAAATTGTGAGATTTCAAGACCAGACAATTACAATGAATCAAGGTGTTTCTTCCACTATTGTTCACAATATCATTGCTTTTCATTACATACTTTTTTTTCCTTTTTTTTTTTTTTTACTTTACCTTTGAGTAGCGGGCAGAACCTCCAACAGGTCAAGAAGGAACAGCTGGCAAACTGACCCAGGGATATCTCAATCAGAACCAAAGGCAGGATCAGCAGGAACAAAGCCGTCATGTATGGGATCAGGAACACAACTGGATTGGATGAAAACAGATATAAAGCGAAATGAAATATTACAAATAAAGAACTAACACAAGCACATCTCGATCGAGATAAATAATAGGATCAGTAGGGGCAGGGAAGTAAGAGGTTAAAAAAACACAACTGAGAAATAGAGTGAAAGAAAGAGAAAGAAAACAGCTTGCAACTGGCCAAGGGATATCACAATCAGGACCAAAGGTAGGATCATGGGAACAGGGCCATCATGTACAGGATGAGGAACACAAACAGATTGGATTAAACATGAGAAATTGGGTTATTGGCTGATAAAAATATGAGAAATATATAAATTGGGACCATTCAAAAGATCGATGGGGGTAGAGCTGTCATTTAAGGGATCAGGATTACAACTGGATGAGGTAGAACAAAGATAGATGGAGCGATAACAAGAAAGAAAGAACAGATGGCAATCTGGACCAGGGATATTTCTACAAGAACCAGTTCCAAGATCAAGAGAATCTGGGTCATGTAACTTTTGGATCACTAACACAACTGATTGAAATAAAAATGTGAGAAATGGAAGGTTAACTGATTTCCATGTTAAAAAATGTCTTGAAAATAGAGGAAAAGAACAAAAACAGCATTTCCATCATTTAACAAATTGAGGAAATAAGAATTTTACAGGTGAGAGAGAGAGAACAAGAAAGAAAAAAAAAGAGCTCCAGGAAAACAAGGAGGATATAAGTGAGACATTGGATGCATAGAAAGATAAATATCTTGATTAATAACACGTTTGCAGATTTGTGAGGAAATAAAACTCTCAAGTACGAATAACATGTATATGATGTTTCAAGGCACTGTCATAGCAGTTTATCACAACAAACACTTCATGATTACTCCTCATACTTGGCATCACTTCATTCTCACCACCATGTGTTTTTATTGCTCCACAAGTGGGAAAAGAAAGATAAATCTTGATCAAGCACCTCTTCAAAAAAGAAACAACCACAAAGATTGCTCTCAAATCGTACTACAATTATTATTAATCATAAATACTGACACAATGTACAGGTCGCAGGTTGATAAATGGTTGAATGATTTTTAAAAGCTATTTTGCACTCCCATGATTTCATTGTAGCCATATTTTTGGTTTGAGAACAAAGACAATTACAATATCGCAAGCACTGGTGCAGAACATTCATATTTATAGCTCACTATGGAACCTATGCAGATGTGTAGAGAAAGTCGACTTATGATAAACAAGCAGTAATCTAGATTATGTGTTTAATGGAGCAGAATCTAATGGAATGTCTGATCTCTAGTAACAAGCTTCAGATCAGAAGTCAATTTGAGCTATACAGTCTTAAGATATAGTCTGATGTCATTGGTTTTGAGATCGCATAAAGATGGCCAATTGTGGACTAATGTGGACCCCAAACTACCACATAGTGCTACTGAGTGGCAGCAGTGGGATATACTAACCTAAGGTTAAGATAAATCAAATGAAGGTGTAAACATTGATTAATGAAACCTAAACTGCATGCTAATAAACGGTGAGAAATAACTACACTCGGGTTGTACATCGAAAAAACAGGGCTGATCTTTAACCCATCAATGTTAATCATATTTATTTGTGGATTAATGTGCATTCCAAACCAACACATACATATAGTGCATTATACAGCACTGGCAAAACTTTCTTGATAACATTTCACTGAAAAAAAATAAAATTTGTTCAAATTACTGTTTGCATACACTGCACATCAGCAGAACTGCTAAAATCATATCTGTAAAAAATCATATCTTAAGAAAAAGTACCATATTCTCAGCTTTCATGCATTTTCAAGGACTTAAATTATCATATCTTGACTACAAGTTGGCAGCTCCAAAACAGGTATTGAAACTTGACTAAGCTGCTGATGCTCAAGATTACACAGTCGATTATAATATCTTTTTAAAATGTGTTTTCAAATTTTCTAAAAACCTAAAATTAGATCTAATTACCTCTTCCATTCGCGCACATCAGGTACGGGAACTTGACTAAGCCGTCATTGTTGAAGATAACGGAATAGATTCTAATATTATTTCAAAATATTTTGTTCAATCTTCTAAAAAACCTAAATTTAGATCTAATTACCTCCTCCATTCGCATACATCAGGTAGGGGAACTTCACAAAGCTGTCGATGTTGAAGATAACACAGAAGATTGCACACATGAACTCCATCTTGTGACCCCAGTTTCCCTTGTGGAGGTTCTCATCGTTGTAACCGATCGGGAACGGGGGCGGAAACCCCTTCCTGATGAGAGGCATGGGAACCACCGCATCTCCGTTACCCTTGTGGTCCAACAGCTTGGTTTCTGTATTGGAAATAAAAGAAAGAGTAAACATTTGTTAATGACAGAAAAAGGATGCTCTGAAAAGGTACATAAGTATCACCTGCAGAATGACTCTTTAAAAAAATCTGGGGTAGAACCCCCCTCCTTTGCATTTGTGGTCCAACAGTTTGGATTTTGTGTTGGGGACAAGGGCAGAATGGAGTATTTAAAGATTACATTTTATACTTGTTAATGACCAAAACCCCCTAGAATAATGTGAAAATATATATTTATTAGTAACACCTGCAGATGATTATCAAAAAAAAATAGTAGACACTGGAACAATAATCAAGAAATCAAAGCTTAAGAAAAGATGCTTAAAATTTCAAGAAATTTGACAGTTTCATTGATTCATTCATCCATCTATTTACAAAAAAAATATTAATGCAAGAAAAAGTTTTCACCAACATGCTTTTCACCTTTGGTACTCGGGGGATTCTGTTAAATTTGAATGACTTAAATTATGAAGTGCCTGGATATCAAGCACTATTCAAGCTTCTTTTATAATCTGCAGATGATGTTAACTATAGTTCCTGAACACCCCTAAATAGAGAGCATGGAATGACCATGAAAACATCATAAATATTATTCCTTATTTTTGTTCAAGGATGACAATCCCTCTAATGGATTCATTAAGGCCACATTCACTTTACATTTGGAACAAGGAAGGAAGAAAGAGTTTTTGAAAGTGATTCAAAATCAATAAAGGAAAATCCGAACTTTTTCCAATATATTTCCCTTCCAATCCCCAAATATCAGGTGGGGTCACTTCATTTTCTAACAGAAGTGCTTTGTGGGTTGTCGCCAAATCCACTTTTTCACAAAAAATGCTCACACGGCGCAACTATGTAAATACTAAAATATTTGAAAAAGTAGAGTAAATTATACACAAAGCATAGCAGAGAAGAGAGAAAAGCAAGAAAAATAAGGAGGGGGTGTAATCAATTATATGCTACACGTATGTTGAAAAGGTAGATTTTAGATTCTGTTTGAATATTTCAGCCGAGCTACAGTACTGTCAATGACGGCTTGTGGAAGGGAATTCCACAAAGATGGCTCAGCGTGTGTGAACATTCGTTCCCCCCACTTAGTTTTTTACTTTGGGGACAACCAAGGGACTTGTCATGACAGTAATTTCTTTAAAACTCATAAATACCAGCTGCTTTTCAATATGCATGAGGGTAGATTTTAGAACGTGAATCATAAAACAAGTGAGCCAAATATTTTCTCAAGAGAAAAAGAGTGAAAACAATTAGCATATGTTTTCTCTCCAGGGAAAATATTTGAATTGAATTGAATTGAATTGAAATGTATTCATCACTTAAATAAAAAGAAATATACAAAATTAAAACCAGAACATTGTGGCTCAGCTACAAAGTGATTCACAATTTAATTTCTATCATGCATATTCCATAATAGTTAGCATCTATAAGAACCAAATGTCTTTATAACCTACCCTGCCCTTGGAGAGGGGGATTAGTATTAAACAGAAAATGTGAATACACTAGACTTGCTCTCGACCCCCCCCCCCCCCCCGCCCCTTATACAGACAAAAATACCTATATCTACTATGTTTTGTCACCTCTTTGTCAACTTTTTTTTTTAGGGGGGAGGGATTGAACAGTCATTTTTTTACCCATCCGCTCTTTCATAAAACTTGTATAGCATGCATATTCTTTTTCGTCTGGTGCCAAATCCGCGATACACACCTATAATATTTCATGAGAAGCCTCCATAATGCCCCCTTTCCAATGTTTCTCGAAGGGCTAAATTTCACTTATTGACAGAACCCTTTTGAATATCACTACATCAATCAACTCTCTTTGTGTTGAATATTTCATAAATCCTCCTAAATGTTTACTCCAGATGTTTAACATCCTCGGAGGCTATTTGACCAAAGTACCTAACAATCTTTCCCCATCTCCCTCCCTCAGTCAAAATGTCTTGAACTGATAGCATCATCCCAATTTCCTTTGTTCTGGATTTTCCAGTCAATTTTTATGTCTTCAAACTTAAAGGGGAACTTCACCCAGACATTGATGTGCTCTCAGTGGGTGGAGAATAATACAATGATCAAACTGTGAAAATTTGAGCAAAATTTGACAATCTGTTCAAATCCGTTCCACCTTTGACAGAAATGTAGAAAAGGAATCAACAAGATTCGTCCTAAAATGCATGCAGAATCGTTATGTCCATATCATGTTTGATTAGAGAAGTAAAGCTTTGTCTACTTTTCTAGAAAAAGAGGACAATGTGAAATTTTGTGTACAAAGTGAACGGAGAGTTCTCCATGTTGGCAGCCATTTTGTTTGTGTACGTTGCTAATTTAAGGAGCCCATCAGGCGTGGAAATCAAAATTTTGAAAATGCATAACTTTTGAATGGATTGTCCGATTTTGCTAAAATTTTCTGTTTTATCATTCTATTTTTCTCCACCCACTGAGGGAGCATAATGTGATGTTCCCCCTTAACATCCCCTTCAATGAAATCATGGGCATGGGCAATGTAAAACATCTGTAAATAATTAATAGTTTGTCCTCTGTGGGATGTATCTGTCCACAAGCTGGATATAAAAGACAACAGTCAGAGTTCTCAAATCAACAGAATCTTCCCTTTCCAATTAAAGGCCTGTGTGCAGGGGGTGGGTGGGATTGTGGGAAGAGGGGCCCTAGTCCTCAACAGCAAATGCTTCCAAACGTATAACAGAATACAGTGCAGGAAAATTGTAATGCAGAGCCACTCTACTTCTTTAATTTTTTCCGCACTCCCTATTCTATGGAGGAGGAGGAGGAGGAGGAGGAGGAGGAGGAGGAGGAGGGGCAAGGGAGTCATGTTTGGGGACTAATAAAATTCACAGATGATAAACTGGACCATTAAGAAATTGGATAGGGGGTATCATTTTTGGGCATTTATTGGTGGATATTTAGTTTTTCCGCACTCCCTATTCTATGGAGGAGGAGGAGGAGGAGGGGCAAGAGAGTCATGTTTGGGGACTAATAAAATTCACAGATGATAAACTGGACCATTAAGAAATTGGATAGGGGGTATCATTTTTCCAGGAACTATATTTTGGGCATTTATTGGTGGATATGGGGAGGGAAAGTTCTGCATCCCCTATTCTAATCATGCATAGAAGGCCATGCCCCCTTCCTTCAACTAACATGATGTTTTGTTGAGTTACAAGTGCAATGACAAGGTTCGAATGTGAGCAGAAAGTACAAGGGACTATGACAAAGTAAACACCTTCCATTCAACCCTTCACAACAGCAAGATGCTAACAAAAGAAATGTTCTTCCCTCTGTTATTCTGAAGAGAAATGTTGAACTGGTGATGCACCTGTTCAGTGAATAGACAGGGAAGTTACTCTCTTTGGCATTTATGAAGCTATTGGTGGAGGCTTGAATGGAATTGTCCAGCCCTTAGTCATATCTCTGATGACAGTGGTATGCTTGATGAATTATCAGGTACACAGAATTCCCTTCAACCCCCCCCCCCCCACCCTCCCCTCATTGACAAATCCTGGATTTACCCTCTTACATTAGGACTCTAGAGGGCTCAGTTGTATTACGTCAAAATAGAGCTTCCTGATTGGTGTTGTGTTTTCAATTCTCAAACATCCTCTCTAGCTAGCAATCCTTATAACAGCAACAAGATAAGCTCATGTTTCTAATTATTGTGTTTTTGTTAGCCAAGAATGAGATCGTGCTGAACGAGTGCAATCTTTTTTTTTTTTTTGGGGGGGGGGGGATGTATAAATATTGGGCTATCTAGTCCAGTTGAGGACTCTGTGTGCTAATATCATCTGAATCTGCACATGATTATCTTTGCCCGAGACACACCGGGGTATGTTAGACTCTTTGGTTGAGTGTTGTAGTCGCTGTGTGTTCAGGGCAAGGATAATCATGTGCCAAGGCAGATGATATTAGAACACAGAGTCCTCAACTGGACCAACTGAACATGTGGAGGCCTCATGGTGTAGTGGTTCTGACTCTCGTCTTTCAGCTGAGGGTCGTATGCAAGAAATTGTTTCCATATTATGCTGCACTCAACTCAGGTAATGTGAATGGGTACCTGTTGGGGGGGGGGGTGAGGGGGATCTTTGGGACCCCCTCACTAGGTGAACATCAAGGGGCACAAAATTTTAGGATTTTATTCTTTTATGCTCTTCGTTTCCTTGGGTACGGTGGGCATAATTTAAAACTGGGTACGCACATGATATTTCTTTACTAATATTTTAGGATAGTTTGTGGTTCCTCAAAATAATTTGGTTCAAGATCATGGGCGGATCTAGCCACCACAAAGTCAAATACAAAAAATTCAGGGGGCTGGCATTGGGGGAGCACAAAAAGCGGCCCCTGATTCTTTTGTACTGGGTGATACTGGATGCTCATATGAAATATAGTGTTTGTATTTTCACGAAGTGACGGGAGCCATTGGGTATTTTTACATGAAATGAGTTACAAATCCATTGAAACGTGGGATCCTTCTGTAGAATTAACACGTTCTTCGATAGGATACCCATTGAATTGGCGCTATGTCTGGATTTATTTCTCTTCATTAAAGAATACCTTTTGGCTCCCGTCACTTCGTGAAAACACGGACGATATAACACCTTTATGAATACAAGGTATGACTACTCAATGATATCTCATCAATTACCTGTGGTAGGCTCAATCACCGTAATGTCCTCTCCCACCGAAGCGATCCTCACGGCATCAACACCCCTCTCCACCCCCGTAAGGTCCCCGTTCACATCGTCGTGGTACGGGGTGATAAGGCTCTGTGCATGCGCCGGAGCGGGCTCGTGGCCACCCAACGAGGACGTGTTGCTGGCGAGGGTTGTGTTCACGTAGGTTGCAGAAGGCGACTCGAGTCTCTCGTTTGATTCAAAGACATCTGGAAGAAACAAAGGGAGAGGGATACATTAATTGAAAATGAATTAAACGTACAGAAAAACCATAGCAATTATGAAAATGGAGGATAAAAAATTGCAATAGAACTTAAAAAGGGTGCATTAGGAAAAAAAATAGAAAAGTAAGAAAATAATACAAAAGGAAAGACAGAAATCAAGGAAAATGGTAAAGGAAAAACACAAAAATAATAATATAAAAGAGGGGAAAAAGATATCAAGAACTGGCACAAGAAGAAAATGCATGAAAGAAAGAAAGAAAGATAGAAAAGAAAGAAAAGATTGAAAAAAAGTTGGACCTGAGAAAAGAAAGTAAGGAACAACATCTAGGATGGGCGGTAGTTTGAAAGCACAAACCCGAGACTTTCGGTGTGTGAGTGTGCAGAGCATGATACAGGGCATGCGCTGTGTGACTACATTACACACATACAGCATTGCTCTAGAGCACGAGACACACAATGAGACACACAGTGTATACCCTGTACTCTCTGTGTTTGTGCACAACGAAATCCAAGGGTCTGTTCTTGCAGACTAGATGGGCGGGTGATATTTTAATCACGGTAGCCGATGGAAACGATTGTTTTAACGTCGCTGGTGCGAAATAATTTTCATCAGCTGCGAATTAAATTTCAATTCAATCATTAACTATTAAAGTTAATATAGTTAATAGATTAAATAAAAATTGATAGATTACTTAAAAGTTAATGGATAGAATAACGATTAAGAAATAAAACTTAATAGATTAAGAATACAAGTTTATTTGATCCTTAAAATTATTGAACCAGCATTTACAATTAATGACCAACGCATCCAAATCAGCAGTGCATTGTTTCTTCCTCCAAGGTTTCACTGTGCTAAAATATTATTTCCACAACAAAAAGAATAAACGAAACCAAAGATTGAAAATACATGTAGATGAACTAAAAAAAAATAACGAGCGACACCGAGGCTGGGCGGGTGAGTGATGGAAGCCGACGAAAACAATCATTGTCTGATTTGTTTTAACGTCGCTGGTACGAAATAATTTTCATCGGTTGCTAATTAAATTTCCCTACATTCCATTAACTAAAGTTAATAGATTGAGCAAAAATTAATGGATTACTTAAAAGTTAATGGATAGAATATAAAAGTATAAGAAAAAGTTAATAGATTAAGAATACAAGTTTACTTGAACATCCAAACAAATATTGAACCAGCATTTACGATTAATGACCAAAACGTCCATTTCAGCAATGCATTGTTTCAGTGTCCTAAAACATTTTCTTTTACAATGGACAATAGCCAACGAAGTACCTTGACTTTTTTTTTCACGTGTAAAATTTTATTCCCATACAGACGAATATCACATGGTATTTTTATCTATTTATATTTCCCAGGGTAGCTTTACAGACAATAGTGTCTGTGATTAAGACGCTCAAGGAAATACAATATAATTATTGTTCAGGGTAGAATTGTATTTTAATCACTTGCTCATTTTACCCAGGAAATCCATCGATCGATGACCATCATCTACATTGAATGCTTGAGAAGATTTTAAGATTGGAAGTAAACTCAATCGATATCATTTTAACACCAAAAAATGTATTATTTGGGGCGAAAAGTGAACGAGAAGCAAATTAAACCAAGATGAAATATATACATCGTGAAAACATCATGGAAAGCAATGTCAGTCCAAAGAAAACTTGTGGCATATAATAAAAAAGTTCGTGAAGAAGGTGATTACGCGAGAGAAGCAAAGCAATCAAGCTTCTCATTACTTGTTTGTATTTCAAACACTACAAAAATCAAAAGCCCTCTGACTACGGTCGCAATCATCAAGGATGTAACTTTTCTCATACTTGAATGGAATACACCAACGAGATATTCAATACTTACATGAATAACTAAGTAAATGAATAAATAAACACATTAATAAGTAAATTAATAAATACAATAAAAAAAAGTGGATATATATATATTTATTGCAAATCAATATTTATTTAGGGAACGTTAAGAAACATACAATTTGTGATCGAAAGGACACATGTTGAATACCCAACAGTCCCCATCCTCCCATCCCAAATCAGAAATCATGTATTTTTATAAATATTTTACCACGTGTGATACAAAGCCTCTTTGAAGAGTGCATGTTGGACACCCCCCCCCCCCCCCCTGCCCTCATCCAAAATACAAATCATGTATTTTGAAAATATGTTGCCACGTGTGGTACGTAGACTCTTTAAGAGTACATGTTGGATACGTGACAAGCAAAACGGAAAAAGCAAGTTGACGTCAGAGTGGGATTAAGCCTTCTCAATATCAGGTTTCACATAAGAATCAAGAAAACAGGGATTCAAAGGATCGAATATCTTTGGAACACCCTGATTTTTTTCTGAAAAATATCAATATACCTTCCATTACGATTTTCCATTTCCGGAAATATTGCAACCAAAAATAGATGTACTCAACTTACCACAGAAGTCTGATTTCGTAAAGTCAAATTTCAAACAAGCAGGGACAGCCGTATCTGGGTTGCGTTTCGTTTATAAATCCATGATTTCATAAAGCTGTTCCTAGATGTACGCATGACTCTACGAATGACTGGTGATCCTCTCTCAGGTGCGATTTAGTCGTTTGTATAGAATACCTCCATCTCCACGAAAAACCTTATTCAAACACATAACTCAGGTGTTTTTTTTTTTAAAGGCCACATACGACTGGCAGCCACGAGCGAATATAACAGTTGGATATCTTATTTCATGCTCTACTAAGGCTTTCGTGGCTACGGAAAATGTTGAACATTGAAAGTAAAATAATTTTTATTAATTCATTCATTTAGAACGTTTTCCTTTCAACCCGACAACGAATTTCTTTTGACGCCTTTTTTTCAGAATTACAAAAGAAAAACGACGCCCGAGTAATTCAATAAACACTTATGCTAATCTGATTTCTCCGCCTTAAAATGCGCATGATGATCACCACTCGCCAAGCGCTGCCAGTAAAATGGGACAAGATATTTAATTACCAGCGTTACGTAGTTTAGCTGGTAATTGTTGTTTAACCGGCAATAGTGATATTGCTAAGGCAGGCAAGCAGAACGGAATCAATTGATTCCGCGAAGTGAATAGGGAGTAATTGTTAATGAATAGAAGGATCGTAAGATTGGGGCGTGGTGAATGAGGAGAGTCATTCTAGCCTGTTCGCTCACGCACATAACACGTCTTTTACGGAACTTCAGTTTATCATACATTTGGGAAATAGATATTTTATTGCAAGACATCCAATTTCTAGAGCTAAGAGAATTTAAGGCAGCTTCACATCGCGTCTTCGCGGAGCAGATGACCGCAGGAAATCATGATAGGACAGTATACTGAACACATACAGCAAGCAAGGTCTTTGGAAGAAGAACGACTGTCAAGTCATGGGAGATATGCAATGCAACGATATTCAATCAGATAAGTAACTTTGATTTTGTTTTAAGAGAGAGAAAGGCTGATGGGACCACGTCTTTGTAATCGGGTAAAGCTCCAGGAAAATGTAAATTCCACTTGTTGAGTGGAAAATGTTTTTTTGACGAATGAATTAACATTTCAAGTGGAAATGCGAGGCAAGATCGTAAGGCAGGTGACAGATTCAGGTCAGTGGACGGGCACGATATTGCCCTTTGAACATGATCAGAGTTCTAATGGAGAAAAAGAGATTAATATTTACAACATATCAGCCTTTTATGAACCTTTTGCATAAGGAAAATTTGGCAGACAATCGGACAAGGGCATATTAACCCAATTAACTATATCGAGTATTCAAAATAACCGACAAATCCTTTCAAGGTTACAGAAAAGTCGGAAAGATTATTCAAGATTGTTACCGTTTAAAGTTCGGGATCCCGGGGAAGAAAAAAAAAACAAAAAAAAAACGTAAGTTACATTTAAATAAGAAGATCCCTCACGGGGTGAAGGTTCTTATTTCAGGAGGGTCACAAGGTTTCCACTTGTGTAGAAATAGGAGGGAGTAAACAGTATGGAATGGAATTGGAGGAATCAAAAGGTATATACTGGTTAATTCTAGTGCAAGCCACTTAAAGGAATTGTTGCATGTAGCGAAAATTATGAAGGGAGGTTGGACTTGATCAAGCTTGATTTTATTATCCCAAGAGAAAGTGCGAGTATAGTTAATTACTCGACGGAGATGGGGAAGTCCTTGTGCAATTCTATAGATGTATTAGCAGTGCACTCAAATAATTTGATATGCAGACAAAGGTGTATCAAGACAGGGATCCTTCTGATCAAGACAAAGGGATGATGAATCTTTGGAGTTTGGCAGTAGCCTATGCCTGCCAAATATTCTTTGCAGGGCATTAGTATTCAGTACCAATGTTGCGATCGAAAGTAAAAATGGATTCACAAATTACGTAATTCGGGGCGTCAGGGCACGCCTAGGCATTGATAACGTGCATGCTATTTATAGTTGGATCACGGATGATATATATTTAGACAAACCATATATAGATAATTTCAGTATTACAAACCCAGATGAAGTTGGCCTGGAAGTGGCCTGTTAGAGAGAACACATATATCATCATGATGTTAAGTTCAATGTTTACGCTAGCTTAGTGTGATCATGGATGATGGAAACGGTCGGTTCTTAGAGAGATCCAGGACAAGTTCTTCATGGAGAGAACTGGAGGTTCTCAGAAGAGCTCGGGTAAAATTGGTCCGAGTCTGGAAGCGAAGAATATTCAATGTTACACGGAAAACAGACCTGTATAATTCTCGAATACTAGCTTGGCAGTATGGAACGCCTAAATAGTATGACTATAAGAACGTATTATGTTATGGATATTCTGTTGGACATGAAGTTCCATGGCTTAAGCATATTTGCTCTCGTGAGTACACGAAAGTTCAGTTTATTCACTGATAAAGATTTTCAGTATTCCAAACCCAGATGAGGTTGACCTGGAAGTGGTCGGTTCTTAGAGAGAAC
>BQKZ01006065.1:22090-37506 GCA_036244855.1 Temnopleurus reevesii | reverse complement strand
AGTAAGAGCACCACGGAGGAGGAGAACCAATCTGGAGCTAAAGCAGATGAGAAGGAGGAAGATGATTCAACCAAGGTAATCTGGCAACAAATATGATAATAATAATAATGGTGATTTCTTTTTGAAAGCGCACAGGTCCGTCAGTAATGACGCTCATGGCGCTGTACATCAAATATTAAATATATTACAATGAACAATAACAATGGAACAATATACATAATAATACAATTACAATATATGATAATCAAGATGAAAACAGATGGGTTGTTAGAAGAGACTTAAGGGAACTGGCAGATGAGGCTTGGCGTATGGTTATGGGTAGATTGTTCCAGAGGGAGGGGCCTGCGTGTGAGAAGCGGTGATCACCCCAGCTATGATGGGATCCAGGAACGGAAGGAAGGAAGAGTATAGAATCAAATAATACAGAAAACTTGCATCGGTCTGGGATGATCTGATAAAATTAAATTCCTTTTGATTCTGCTGGATAACTATCTTCTTCTGAGGACTTTCTCAAGGCTAATGAAGCTCAAATGAATGATTTTTCTGTTGGGTAGATAATAATTGATATAATCCCAGCATCGTTTAAGTCGAACAAATATTCCCACAATTTACGAAGTAGACAGGACAAACTTATTCTTAAACTACCACATCTTAAAACAAAAGTGTCACTTGGTGACTGCGCCTTCAGCTGTGCTGCTCCAAATCTTTGGAACAAATTGCCAATAGAAATAAGATCATCTCCATCTGTAGATGTTTTTAAAACCTTGTTGAAAACCCATTTATTTCTTGAAGCTTTTCAATGATATCTCGTACCTTTATATGCATTATTTTTGTAACAATATCCACAGACCTTAACATCACAGTGCAGTAGAGTATATCCATATAGTGACTGCGCTTTATAAATTATCTAATTATTAACATGGGTAAACACTGATTGACATTGCGTTTTCTGAGATGCTGTAAAAGAAAAACCTCACAGTCATACTCTGGTAGGAATCGAACCCAAAACCTCCTACTACACTGGTGTCTTACCACTAGACCACGGAGAGCCGATGGCTGTTGCGGGTTCATATTAAAGCAGCAGGTACTGCAAAAATATGCCTGTGAATGTTTTCAGAGCATCTCAGAAAAGTACTGTCAATCAGTGTTACTGTTTACCCATGTTGGGATAAGGCATGAATTGGAACAATTATTATCTACCGTACATAAAAATCATTCATAAAAATCGGTGCCTGCGTATTTTATTGTATTAATTCTAACACTGCGGATTGATGATGATTAACAGTAATCTATACCTTTCAACAAGATGGTGATGTTTGATTATGGCACTGCTGGTTCAGAAAAGTCAACCCTTCCCAAATTCGCTTATCTGATTGTTTATTAAATTAATTGAATTTTCAGGCTAGCACCACAGTTATGTTTGAAGACAAGGAGATGGCATTGCCTGTCCAGAAGGAGCGGACATTACCTTCGTGGATGACTAGTCCAGCCAAACCTGAAGCAAAAGCTAAAGCTACCAAGGCAGACACTCCAGCCAAAAAAGGTGAGGATAGCACTATTACTTTTCCTCCATAACTCCAAATTTTATTTTCTTCCTCCTTATCCTCCTCCTTCTCGACCTCATCCTCCTCCCTTTTTCTCCTCTTTCTTCTTTTTCATCCTCCTCTTCCTCTTTGTCCTCGCTTTCTTTCTCTTTCCCCACCCACTCTTCTTCATTCTCCCCTTTACCTGCTCTTCATCCTCCTCTTCCTTCTCCTTCTCATTCTTCTTCTCCTTCTCCTCCTCCTCCTCCACCTAGTCCTCCGGCCCTATTGTATAAAAAGTTGCGTTTAAACGCAACTCAGAAAATTAAACGCGAGTCCTTATTACACGCTCCTGATTGGTTGCGTTAAATTTTCTGACTTGCGTTAAATCGCAACTTTTTATGCAATAGGGCCGGAGGACTAGGTGGAGGAGGAGGAGAAGGAGGAGAAGAATGAGAAGGAGAATGAAGAGGAGGATGAAGAGCAGGAGATGGAGGGGAGAATGAAGAAGAGTGGGTGCTTCTCCTCTTCATCCATTTCTTCCTCTTTCTTCCTCACCCTCATCCTCCTCCCCTCCTCCTCCTCTTCCTCACCTTCCCTTTCTTCTGCTTTCTTTTTTCTTCCTCTTGTTTCTTCATTCTCCTCCTTTGCTCACGTATTCACATCTACAATTTGATACTTGTCGTACTAAGGAAATACATGCAGTTGCTCTTTCATTGTCTTATATTTGATTATGATTTAAAATCAATGGCCAAGGAGCCATACAGAGGTGCTCATTCCTACTTGCCTTGCAATTCTCTTTGTAACATGCATTTCTCTCCTTTCTGATAAAGCAACAAAAACTCAAGACACTGCCACCCCCCAGAAAAAGGGTAGAGGACGGCCGCCCAAGTCACAGACAACTCCGCAACTCAAGAAAACTTCCTCGCAGGCTAAACCACGGGCAAGGAAGTATGATGACGATGACGATGCTGATTATCTGTCTGAAGAAGAAGCGCCGGCACCGAAAAAGAGCAAGACATCTTCCAGGTCTCTCAAATTCTTTTCAATTTCTTATTTATTTTTAAAAATTTTATCATTTCCGGTATTTCTTTTTTTATTTTATTTGTAATCACTGTAGTAGATTTGTCCGATCTGTGACAAATGGACTTTTTTGGTGTGTTAAATGGTGAAGTCCAACACCTATATCTAATAACTATTGATGCCAAATTTCTCATGCCATGGTCATAATCTCCAAAGATCATGAGACACATGTAAATGTGTCTGCTGGGAGAACACTTCAAACAAGTAAAAAAAAAAGGTAAAAAAAAACATGCATTATTATTATTATTATTAGCAGTATTATAATTACTTCATGTACATTCCAGATACTGCTAAACAAAACAAAATTCAAACTTGATGACCTATTATTCTGTGCAGCTCAGGCATCATTGATTAAACTCCACTTTGTTACAGGCTATCTTGATCGTAAAAAAACCTTGCCACAGAGAAATAATTGTCATTTGATATGGCAACAACAAGTTCTTGCACTACATTCAGCAGACCTCCCAACCATTAGGACTTTGGCGGAAAGAATACAAATTTTGACCATTCTAATAGAGCTCAAAGACCATTTTGATAGAGTTTCCCTATTTTCCTTGATAATTTTACTATGTCCTATGGGAAACATGATTTCTTACCTTTTTCCAGCAAAGTCGTATCATTTCTCAGTTATATGGGTTGACAGGTCAGATGAAAAAAATAGCTTTTGTGCTTAACTTGTTCAAATTCGTGTTGATGTTATCATTATTTTTAACATTATTATCATCATTATCATTGATATCATTAGGTCTCAGAGAGGGGCTGCCAAAGTAGCGTCATACGCAGAGGATGACTTTGACGATCTCGATGAGGAATGGGTCGCCTCCGACTTTGAGGATGAAGATGATGATGACGGCAGCGACTGGGAAATGGGCTCACAGTCACAATCAAACAAGAAGGGCAAGGTCAGTGTTCTATTCCTTTATCAATCTTTTTTCAGTTTCATGAAGGTCTCCTGAAATCAGTTGCTGGATTATTTTTTATATTCAGCTGTAGGAAACTATGAATACACTTATGTACTTAGCTATGTATTATGAAAGTGTCTTTTACAGTCAGTTTACAATCAGTTCAAGTCAGTAAAAATTATACCAACATAATACTCACTTAAAATGCTTGTAAGGAGTCCCAACCTCTCCTGTTTTTGATATATTTAGTTGATTTGTATGTCTATAAATTGTTTGTTTTGTATCTATGTTTGTTACTATTGTTTTTAGATGATTGGTTGAAATAAAACATCTGAAACATGTAAACATTTCATCCCTATGGTTAAGCTAAGCCAATGTTTCCACAATACATCAAGGATTGTTTTTTTTTTAAGAGGATATATTTTCACCATTGGGACAAATATGTCTCTTCTTGATGAAATCCAGATATGCATTACAGATTTTTGCAATAATCTATTAAGCTCTTCGCTAGTTCGATTCACTTAGAAATAAAAATCAAATTAAAATACACTGAACAAAGTCAACATGTAAAAATTGGGAATTTTATTCTCATTTTTTTTAGTTGTTTTATTTCCCTATTTCTTTCCTATCATCTTACACTACTTTTGCTTACCATGCCACCTAAAAATTAGAACCAGCACCCTTGTAAGATTAGGATAGCTAGCAATTATTGACTTAAAATTCTCACTTTTATTGCAGCGCAAGGGGAAATCTCCAAGAGGTAAATTTGTGAGTCCGAGAAAGCGAGGCAGACGGAAGAAGTACGCTGAGTCGAGTGAAGACGACTGGAGCGAGGAAGAAGCATACGTGCCACGGCCAACCAAACGACGATCATCGTCCACTTCCAACTCGCAACCCACGCCGAAGCGAGCGAGTAAAAAGGCCTCGCGGCATAGTGATATCAGTGATGAGGATGAAGATGATGAGGAGGAATATGTCCCGAAACCAACTAAAAGGACTCCTGCTAAAGCTGTCAAAGCAAAGAAAGTTTCGCCAGTCAAAAAGAAGGATCATAGCGTTAGTGGGGATGAGGAGGACGAGGAGGAGGCAGAAGAGGAGGCTCCGAAGACGAAGAAGAAGGCAGAGAAAGCAAAGACGCGCAAATCTTGCCAATTTGGGAAGCGTTGTTACAGGTAGGTGCTTATAATTTTGTTGTTTATCTTGTCGCAAGTAAAGTAGTCACAGAACTTGATGAGCAATAAAATGGCATTGTGAATTTAATTTGGCCATGAGAATTATGGTATGTATTATAAGAAATAAAAAAAGTGATATTCCAAACAAAGTGAAGAGCTTGTAATCGATCGATCACTTGCTGTTAAAAAGCTCATCTAGACATTCATATATTCCATGAATTTTTATAATGATTCAGTAATCTCAAATAATACAATAGGATTTTTTATTGTGTAAATATGCTTTGATCCTTGGATCACTTTTCATGGATTGATTCTTTTGGCATATATGGAGCAAATTGAATTCCCCATCAGTATTAGCCAATTATGGATCTTCAATATCTGAATCTTGAGCTTGTGCATAGTATCTTAATGTGTAAAGTTGTATCACGAAAAAGAAGGATGGAGCACTTTAGAATACCTGGTCCTGATTGGTTTATGTTTCAAACATTTTTTATGTAAACCAATATTTTTACTTAACATTAATTTATAATCAAATATATTGGAAAAAACTTTGTTTATCTGTAAGCTTGATTGAAAAAATTGAAAAGAATTTTTTTTTCTATTTGAGAAAAATTGTACAATATTTACATTCCACTATTTTATATGATCAAAATGTCCGTTTTGTAGAAAGAATCCAGTTCACCGAGCAGATTACAGCCATCCCGGAGATCCAGACTATCGCTCGATATCAGATCTCGAAGATGAAGAAGATGAAGACAACCCAGAATGTGAATACGGAACATCATGCTACAGGTTAATCATTTAAACATTGTTTAACTTTTGGAGGATGATTCTCCATTTTGCGTATAGCGTGTGAAGAAGCGGCACTGTGGCGCATTAATTCGGAGTGATTTTTAGATAAGGACGCGGTCAGAGATGACACTCCTCAAGGAATTTCCAGATTTCAGAAAAAAATTTTGTGATGCAGATGTATAGGCAGAAAGCTCATATTCAGGAAATTTTCTGATTATATCAGGAAATTTCAATATCTCTGACACATACGGTTGCAGCTATTGCTTGGCCTGGTATTCTGCTGACGCTACGGCCTGCTGCTCCTGCCACTCCGGCCTGCTGTCCCTGCAGCTCCGGTCTGCTGCCCCTGCTGCGACTGCAGTAACATGCTCGTTGCCTCCATGGTACATCTGCTTGCATTTCGACTGCTCTGATTAGAAGCCTCATTTTGCTGCAAATATCAATGAATCTGAAAGCCAACGCTAGCATTTATCAGTGCAGATAACCATTACTTTGGTTGCAGCTACTGCGCCACCAATTATTCAGCTAACTGTCCCTGCTAGAGCCACTGCACAATACTCATCATCACAATCGGTGCATCAAAGCGAACTCCACATCTAATCGCATTTCGACTGCTGTGACTAGAAGCCATATTTTGCTGCTATTGTCACTGAAATGGAAAGTGAACACTAATTTGATTGGCATACCTTGGAATAATTTGCAGACATCCGCACTTCTGGTTAGAGCTATTGCTGCGCCCAGTATCCTGCTAACGCTACTGCCTAGTGCCCCTGCCGCTCGGAAGCAGTACCATGGGACATATTTGAGTCAAAACTCATAGTTATGTTCCAAGCATTTTGATGCGGAACTGTCGAGTGATGCAAAGGATAGTGGAGAACCAAAATATTTCTTCTGGATCTTGTGATTTGGACTGAGGAGGAGTGGGGAAAAAAATTCAGGAGAAGCTAAGAGCAGTTACGAATAACAGGAGGAAGCAGCGCGTTGATGGCTTTATTTCTTCTGAACCTTGCAATTTTGGCTGAGGAGGAGTGAACAAAAATCAAAGGAAGCGAGATCCAGTTACATATAACGGGATGAAGCAGCGCATTGTTGGCTTTATGCGCCTGGGAGACGCAGGGCATGCAGCCGGGATGGCAATTTTAACAGTGTTATCTCCGTAAATTTGTATGACTGTAAAACTATATGTATATATATCCATTGCCCAATGAATTATGGAATGATAGTTTTCTATATGTGAAATAAGGAGGATTCAACAATAGACAAGGCAAATTATATGCTGAGTTTGAAAAGCTTTTGAAAACTGTTCTCACTTTTTAAATTATAACAAGATTTTCCAGTTTCACCAGAAGTTTATGAGACTCTGAAAATGCCCTGGATGTTGATTGCCCAGTTATTTATGGGAAAATGTTTTTCTATAGACAGTATAATTTATGCTGTATTGATAAAGCATTCAAAAAGCTTTCGTCACTTTTCCAATTATAAGAAGTTTCATAAACTGTGAGCTACTTAACAGAATAAGCTTAATTTTTTGTGGTATTTTATTTCCGCTAATATAGCTACTATGAATTTGCTAACGTTTTGACTCATTAGAATGCTCATAGACTTTTGTACAACTGTCTATCAAAACAGGAATATTGCTATAAACTGTTTTTTGCTATATAGTCAGGTCTGAATTCACTTGTATTCATGTAGAATATTGGCTTCTGTAGTATTCCAAAAGTTTGGCAGGTCTGTTATCAACCCAGAAATGTCAGTGCATTAAGGATGGAGTGTATTGTAAATGATTTTATGAGTAACCCAACACTCCTTTCTTTCTATTGCAGGAAAAATACAGAACACAGAGAGCAGTACAAGCACACACAACCACCAGCTAGACCAAAACGAGAAGCAGCACAAAAAAGTAAGTGAATATGGAAAATGTATTGCCAAATGCATATTGTACTGGAATGTTATTTTAAACTTAATCTCATTTGATGGAATACATCCCCGGAATGATTGGCTTGCGATTGTCTGCAGATTGCTGCTTGATAATTACTTCCCCTTATACTATAAATTTGAATGAATGTCTCACAATGCATCCTTTTTGTCTGATATGACCCTTAAATTCAATCTTGACCATGCATAATCAAATAATCACCTAAAGTCAAAGGACTTTCCAAGTCTCCCCTCTTTATATTCTACTGTTATTATCCCTCAGTAAAATTTTTCTCTACGTTAAAGCCCTTTCAGATTCAACTTAATAGGCAGGATTGACTGTAATTTGATCTGCACATTTGCTTACTATTTTTCTTTTGAATTTTCCCAAAATGTGAAGAACTGAACTTGAAAGATCAAGAAACAAATAGTAATCTGAAGATCGTTTCAGTATTGATAAACAATAGTATTGTAGGCACAGAGTTTCATTTGATATTAATTTGAAAATCTGGGAAGGAAAACACTTCCCCATGGAAGAACTTTATAAAAAGTACAAAATGGTGTTTTCTTGGTCTCAATCACCTATCGGGTGTGCCTACAAAGTTGAGCTGTTGGTCGGTACACTCTATTCAAAATCATTGTTTCATGGGCATCTTTATCAGAAGTGCACAACATGAGCAAATCAACTTGCATATTTCAATTTGCAACTGATTTGCAGTTGACTTGTTAGAAAGTTACTCTTGATCGGCACACACAGATCAAAATCGTTACAATTGCATCTTTCTAGACCCCCCCCCCCCCCCTTTTAGTACTGATGTTCTTCTGTGTAATTCCAACAAATTAATGTTACAACTTTATATTATATATTTTATTGTCATTTCTCCTTTAGTGCTAAAGACCACAGGATTCAGCGACGAGGAGGACGACGACGAACCCAACACGTACGACTACAACGACAGCTTCCTGAACGACGACGTGTCCGACTCGCAGCCTGACAGGAAGTCCGACTCGGATTGGGGCCCGGAGGACAGCCAAGATGTGAGGGATCTGAAGAAGGAAGCCAAGGAGTTTATGGGCAACAAGAAGATGCACAAAACATAAAGGTGATGATGTCATATCCATCTATTGTACAGGATGCTGGTTCTAAACATGTGAGGGTTCTGAAGAGATGGGCAGCAAGAAGATGCACAAAACATAAAAGTGATGATGTCATATCCATCTATTGTACAGAATACTGGTTCTAAACATGATTAGTTACAAAGTGCAGAGTAAATAAAGATCAGGAAAGGGGAACTTTCTAATTCGACTGGACTAGAACTAATGCACAAAACATAAAACTGATGATGTCATATCCACCTATATTGTACAGAATGCTGGTTCTAAACATGATTAGTTACAAAGTACAGAGTAAATAACGATCAGGAAAGGGGAACTTTCTAGTACGACTGGACGAGAGCTAATGCACAAAACATAAAAGTGATGATGTTATATCCAGCTTTTGTACAGAATGCTGGTTCTAAACATGTTTAGTTACATAGCAGAGAGCAAATAATGATCAGAAAAGGGACACTGTCTGGTCTGACAGTTAATCCTGTAAACTGGAGCTGATGCACCATAAAATTAATGATGTCATATCCACCTATTGTACAGTATGCTGGTTCTAAACATAATCTTTGATGACACAGTTGAAAAGATCATGAATCAAAATGGGCTCTTTCAGATATGAATGTTAACACTGTAGATTTGACTTTGGCAGAATCTTTGCACTCAAGGTGCTCCTATACTTATAGTGATGATAGTGATAATGTCATATCTGCACATTGTACATGATGCTGGCTCTAAACATTATGTGAAATGATTTAGTAATGATCGGAAATGGGCTCTTTCAGATACGTCAATAAACCCTTTTTAGATAGGGGGTGAATCAATCCGTCTTTGTTGGCACCACAATATCCCACTCAGTTTAGGGTTTTTATAATGTAATTGTTGCACGATTTGGGTTCCCTGTGTTAGTAATGTGGGAAAAGCGTCATGCATTGAAATTGAGTAAAATATTAACCAATTTGCAATTAATTAGAATAATGATCTTTTTCTAAATATGCCTTCTTAGGCATGAAAAATGAAGGATTATTTACAAATATTTTCTATGGAAATCAAATTTCTCCACAACTCAAGGATATATCTAAACCAATGTTCAATTTTTGATGTGTAAATAGATGTGATGGATCGATAATCTATAAGAAATTGTATTACACTTATCAAGTGAATCTTGTGTTTATTACCCACTGCAAATAAGTGACATATAGGTATAATGTATTGCATTTTGACCCCTTGCTTTTCATATTTTGTCAAAATGAGGCTGGACAAGTCGGCTTAATATTACACCATCTCTGTGAGATCGAATATCTATGGGGAAAAGCATGTTATAAGTTGATATACCAATTCTACTTCCGGGCCAAGTCATCCAGATGCATGATGTGTGAAAAGTCCAACACGTTTCGTTTGTATATATATGTAAAGTATACATGCACATTATGAAATATTCATTTTCATTGCACTCCTAAGGATTGTCAGTTGAACCTATTCCTTTATACAATATGAAATGAGATGAAGAATATACTTGAAACCTTGATCATAGGACAAAGAAATCGGACTATGGAAATAAGTTCATATTCAAGTATTCACAAAAGTTCTAGCACAGAAAAGAAATGCCCTTCCCATTATTATGGAGAGGTATGAAGAACAGGTTACATCCCTGTTTGCTGAAAACAGGAGACAGCTTCAGCGCACTTGACATTTCAAAGAATAAATATCCCTGCCATGTACCCACTCACCTCACCTAGGTTGAGTGCAGCGCAATGTTGATGAAGTTCTTGCTGAAGGAAACTAAGGCCATGGGTGGGATTCGAACCACTACACCATGGCATATGCGATTTCTTTGTGTAAAATTATTTCCATGACTATATCATCATGTACAATGTATTAGTGACATCATTTTGACCCTCATCAAATCCAACACTTTTTGTTGAACTACAATGATGTATGTTCTTATTTTAAAGCGAGTACATTAAGTAGATATTGTTTTACATTCCATATGGAAGTAAGGAGGGGGGAGGTGGGATGTAAATGACATTATATACTTGTTGTATTAAAGGGTTGTGAAGTCCGGTGGAGATACCAATCAATCCTCTTCCACTCACATATTTGGTTTAATATGATCTTCCAGACAAAAAACATGAAAATATGTCCTGGGTTTATGTTTTTTAAATATATCTGTGCATAGATCTATGCATGACTCTTAGAACGATTGGTGACCCTTTCTCAGGTACGATTCAATTACAGGAGTTATCGTTATTGTGTTCAGGAAATGGTCACCGTTAGTTCGTAGAGTCATGCATAGATCTTTGAACAGCTTTGTGAAACACAACGCAAGTCATCTAATAAGATATGGCATGTGAAGCTGTAAGTATGGGTAACTCTGCCTATCTAAAGGTACAAATAATCTGATATTTTCCAAGGTATAAATTGCAATTGATCATACTTGGTCATTTTTATAATCATTGTCAACTTTTTTGCACACTGAACGTCACGTTCTCCAATACATGTATTTCTTCCCATATATGCCACTTGAAGAACAATCATTCAAAAGAATTACACAAGTCATTGATCCCTTTTGTGTAAACTTGTTGAATGAGAAATGTTTGTATTTTAAAATTGCATAATTTAATTATTCATATTTTTCCGTAATTTTATCCTAATTTGCTAGCCATCAGAATCTTAGATCTATAATGGTATTTGAATTTTTAAAATAATATTTTTCACTTTTCAGTGAGGTGCAATAGCAATGGATAGTTATGTAGATTGTAATACATGTATTTGTAAATATAGTAGAAATAAACACCTTTGGCCATTTAGAATTTTTAAAAATCACAACCTTGACTTGAATAATATGTCCCTCATTGTCAATGATCAATTACTTTTTACTTTTTCTAAAATTTTGTAAGTGTATGACTGTGCAAACATCAGACACGTGATTGTTTGGTTGCCTTTTCTGACCTGCCCTCTGAAAATGGTCAGATATTTTTGGACACTTTTCGCTCAAATCTGAAAAATTGCAGTAAAAATACATGTATATGAAATCATTTGAAAAGCATAATACTTGAGAAGTTATTTTCAGACAATCTTTGGCTATTTAATCCCTTCATAGTCCTTTTTTAGTGAAATGTATTTTACAATTTTTTTTTCTTGGGGCATTTGACATTGTTTTGGGATTAGTTTAGCTTGGGTCAGTCACAATTTATGAAATTCCAGCAGCATTAATGGTCTTACCATAATATTCCATTTATTATTTGGTATGGTAGGATGTCGAAACTTTGCCCAAGTCCGAATCGACAGAAAATATGCCTAGTACAGTATACGGAGGCAGTACATTGTTTCAAGGACCAAGGTTGAATTGACAAACACAAAAGCTGCAAAGTTTGACAAAATCGTGGAGTTTTCTCATAGCAATTTGACATGGAATGAAACAGAGAAGTGATTGAAATGTGTACATCCTGTCATACATGTACTGGATTGTAAATACAAACTTATAAAGTTCTTAGATGGATCCAAAGTGATTTGAACAAAAACCCACAATGACTACTACATGACCCTGATAAACTCTTTTAGCATAAAAAAAAAAACAATGTGCACAAGAATTGTATTTTCATGACTTTTCACAGAAAATATATGATGGTAAATGCTTGCAGAGTGTGTCTTTTACAGTATTCTTAATTATCTAGTCAATTTGTGCTGATGTAAATTTAGTCTTTTTAATGTGGTATAGCTGTAGTAAATGCTGTATACTATATGTACATCAGAGGTATTTCTTATGTATTTTCTCATGTATTTTTATACACCATTATAATTATGCAGCACCAATCGAACTACATATCAATATGACAGTATGTCATTGTCTAATATTCATTTGTACATAGTATTCATGTACAAAAGTTGTTTGTTTTCCGTTGTTTTCCATGTTATCCTCAACGATTATGAAAAGTCTGAAATAGAAAATTTCTGAGAAAAGTAATTGATTGAATTTTCTGTTGTAAAATGATAATTTCTTCCTATTTTACTCCCACATCTTCTTAAATGTGTCAGTATGAAGTATAAATGATTTAGTTTCTTAAATGGTAATTATGTACATTTTGATTTGTTTGTAATAAATGTTGAATGTTGGTCATCGTGAGCACATGCACATGTGTAATCGGATCTCATTCAAACTGCCTCTGAACCCAAAATTATGCAATAGTTTGTCTACCTGTCTCTTTTTCTATTAGCTTTAAATGCCCATAAGTAATAACTGGTACAGATATTTTGTGCATTTTATACTTCTTGAATGAAGATTGAAAAAGTTGTCTCCTAATGTGCAAACGACCAAGTTGAAATGCTGTTGTGAATGTGGAGCAACTTCTCAACCTTCATTGTACACTAAATTATCCTCCACAAAAACAATAAAAGCAAGCCATCTCATTCTCACAGTTTTGTACAGATTTTATTTTAAAAATTTCTAAGTGATGCCACCATAAAATATGTAACATCCTTTGATTCACATTTTACTTCATATACAATATAGTACAATTGAATCCAGGACAGATTCTCCGGCGACATTTTCTCCAACAAAAATTGACACAGTAAGCCTAATGTCAAACCTAACCCTAACCCTAATCCTAATCTTGACATCATTCTGTATCATAAACCCTATCATAACCCTAACCCTAACCCTACTCCTAGCCAGAAAAATGAACCGGAGCAATTGTTGTCGGAGCAACAGTCAGGTCACCAGTACAATTATGTGTATACCTTAGGGAATGTTGTTCAAAAGTTGCAATTGTTCGCAAATCAGTTGCAAATTGTAACACACATTTTCATTCACGCATGACACGCTTCTCACAAGACGCGCACAATTCAATGATTTTGATGGGCAGATTCTGATCAACTGCAACTTTTGAACAACACCCAATAGTCGTCCATACAAACGGTGTATTTTGGAGTGACATATAATCTTGTCACTGTTATTATTCAGTCAATCAATGTTCACTTCAAAGAGAAATAAACCATGACAAAACCTACTCATATTTCGTTACTAAATACTAAATTTCATGAAATTTGCTACCCAAAAATAGGCGGGTTTACTAATAGATGCAAATTCTATGCATACCTCTTACACAAAGGTTGTTCTTGACAACCAGAAAGCTTGCCTGAGGCTTGCCCGACATAGTAACAAGTAATATATGCAAACTTTATCCCAAGTATTGTAGTTTTACTGTTATCAATCGGTCTATGGAATACCACGTAACTTTGGTAAACGCACGTAAATTTGAATATATAAGTAAACCTGCCTATTGAGAGTAATCAAGAGAGAAAAGGAATAGGGACACCTGACATGAGGTGCAGTCACCTTGAGCGGAAGAGACATAGGATTCTGGACAAAATTAAGAAACTCTTTCAAGCATTTACAAAGCTAGTTACACAAAAGAAATTTGCTACTCTTATTCTGTGGAGAAATATCAAACAGGCATCGCTGAATGAATAGGGAAGCTACTTGTTTTGTGTTCTTAAAAGCTTTTTTGAATGTTTGAGTGAAATTGTTTACTTTGTCCAAAATCCTTTGTCCCTTCTACTCACAGTGAGTATGTGTGATGCACCATCCCACATCACAGGTTGCTAAACCAAATACAGTCAAACCTCATTATAATGAGGTCCTTGGGACCAAAGAAATTATCTCTTTATATCGAAACCTTGTTATATCAGGGCCAAAATACAATGAAATGCAAAGAGATGAGACCAGGAAAGCTACCTTGTTATAACGAGACCTCGCTATATCAGTGCTCTTTATAACGAGGTTGGACTATTGACATTTTTACAGGAAGTTTTGACAGATTTATTGTAGTATTAAAGTAGAGTTTGGCAAAATTGCTTTGACATGACCTTTAAAAGATCTTTTGGCTCACTGTGGTTTTACAAAAGGGCATTAATTATTCAGTTTGTATACAGTGGAAACTCAGTATAAAGAGATCTGATATAACACAATTACAAGTCTGATCCCAGCTCTTTATAACAGACTTACTTTTGTAACACTGCCATAACAAGGTATTTTTGATGGTCCCAAGCACCTCGTTATTCTGAGTCATCTCGTTATTCTGAGTTTCCACCGTAGTGCCATTGTGCACCAATCAGCACAAGTGAACATAGACAGAGGTGCTAACCTTCTGGCATAGCACAAATATAGAAATTAACATTTGAATTACCAACCAGCTGAACCAAATATTTTCTCATGAGAGAGAGTGTATGGTTATTGCTAATCATGACTATCTCATGGGGAAATATTTGGTTCAGCTGTGTCATGATTCAAATTTCATTTCTATCAACATTCAAGAAGGTTTGCACCTCTACATACATTTGTGTAGTGGATATTAACTTCATACATGGCAAGGATGTCATTTGACCAGAAGGCCTGAATATCACCTACAAGTAGAATGTAATACTTTGTACTAATAAATGATAAAACTATGGAAAGATAATACATTTCCAGGGCCTGAATTCAGGCTTTTGCCTGAAAGCTGGCATTCATGACATGGCAACATTGTGGAGTGTTCATCAGGGTACAAATCAGAATGTGAATATCCAAACAGGTGAAACAAATGTTATCTAATGGAATTAAGTATTGTCTGAGAAGTTAGGGATGATATCAGTATAGTACCAGGATTGACAATCATTACCCAATAGTGAATAGATGTATTCTCATGTAATGTGAATTACCAATTCCGACACTGAATGAGTAAATGATCTTCATCACCACTTAATTTTTCATTAAAAAAATCATTTGGTTCAGCTGTTCGACCCTTTACACTCTTAATATCTGATCTAATACATATTCAGTAATTGTCAGCACTTGTGTTGAAATATCAGACATGAATATTCCAGGGTTGTATTTCATAAGGCTTCTTGCAGAGTTATGCAAAACTTAATGCACGACTGGACTCTTT
>BQKZ01006065.1:0-15009 GCA_036244855.1 Temnopleurus reevesii | reverse complement strand
TCGACCAACAAACATTTCGTAAAGTTGGCTCAAGTTTACACTTTTTAACACCAAAATTGATTACATTTTCAAAAGATTTCTTGAAATATTGAAGGCGGGGAAAGAAAATAACATTTAGAACCATTATTCTGTTTATAAAATGTAATTAAAGTTGCTTTTGGACTTGTTTTATGGATGGTTACCTGTGTGTATTTTTTGGACTTCTGCCGCCGATGTTTGCAATTTTAAGGGTGCGCGCACGCATTCTGGTTGCTATTCTCCGGGTTTGCCTAGTAGTGCATGAATAATGGCGGTAAATGTTGAGATGTGCAGATTTCAACCTCTTTTAGTTTGAATAATGATAGTTCTAAATTAAAATCATCACCACAGACACCACTCAGTCACTCTCACTTTCTCAGTCAGGTTAGCCAAATATTTTCTTGATCTGGCCCACGGTAGATGGAGACGTTAACTGTTAAAGATCTTGACCTACTCTGACAAAAGTTAAACCTGAATTACCAGAATTATATAGAAAACATGATAGGTTTCATATTTTAAAATCCATCTATCTGGTCCAATCCATGAACAACAGCTTAAATTTTAATTCGGGCAGTCCTGGGTTTTAGGGGGCTAAATTTTTTTGGCTGGAAATGGTCGCCATCTCCACAAGGGTTAAGGTATAGTATTTATAGGTTTTAGCATTCCTTTAATTTTTATAATTGGTTTGTTACAAAGAAGCATGATCATGAGTTAGTATTCTCACCGAGTCTCTTTATGGGTTACTATGTCTGATACTTTTCTATTTCAATATTGAAACATAATAATATTCCATCTTTGCAGCCCTTGGAATTGGTAGCTCACAATAGACCAGTATCGGCCATCGCCTTCGGATGCAGACACAATCCAACCCTCCTGTGCACCGCTGGAACGGATTACATTATCGTCTGGAATGTGGAGAAGGCCAGAGCTACTCATGATAAAGGTGAGTATGATGTGAGTTGTGATGATGTCGTTGTTGTTGTTGTTGTTGTAGTTGTTGTAGTTGTTGAAATGTTGTTGTTGGTGGTGGTGGTAGTGGTGGTGGTGGTGATGATAATGATAATAAAATGGTGATGTTGATGATGACCATAATGAAGATCAGGAGGGGGAGGAATGTGGTAATGATGATGATGATGATGATGATGATGATGTTGAGGATGATGATGATGATGGTGATGATGATGATGATGATGTTGATGGTGGTGATGAGGAGAATTATGGTAATCAGGTAATCCAACCCTCCTGTGCACCGCTGGAACTGATTACATCATCGTCTGGAATGTGGAGAAGGCAAGAGCTACTCATGATAAAGGTGAGTATGATGTGAGTTGTTATGGTAGGACACATCAGCACATTATCCGATATGATGTGAGCGCCTATTTGGCTGCCTAGCTGCTAAGGCTTGAATTGCCATCCAGTGACCGGGTAATAATATCGGATGCGCTTTGACCAGTCAATACTGACCGAAAAGGCGCTATGTAAATCCAAAATATTATTATTATTATGGTGTTGTTGTTGTTGTTGTTGTTGTTGTTGTTGTTGTTGTTGCTGCTGCTGCTGCTGTTCTTATTGGTGTTGTTGTTCTTGGTTGTGGTGATAGTGATGGTGGTGGAGATGGTGATGCTGGAGGTGGTGATAGTGGTGGTGGTATTGGTGGTGGTGATGATGATGATAATTGTGATGTTGATGATGACCATAATGAAGATCAGGAGGGGGAGGTATATGGTAATGATGATGATGATGATGTTGATGATGATGATGATGATGATGATGATGATGATGATGATGATGATGATGATGATGATGATGTTGATGGTGGTGATGAGGAGGATTATGGTAATCAGGTAATCCAACCCTTCTTTGCACTGATGGAATGTGGAGAAGGCAAGAGCTACTCATGATAAGGGTAAGAGTGATAGTATTGGTGGTAGTGTTGGTGATTGTGTTGATGGTGGTGGTGGCATTTATGGCGATGATGCCGATGGTGATGATGATGATGATGATGATGATATCATGCTGATGCTGGTTATGATGGTTATGATGATGGAATCTATGTAGCTGAGAAAGAGAGAATTAATGATGATAATGGTGGTAATGATGATGATAATAATGATGATGACGATGATGATGACGATAACGATGGTGATGATGATGATGATGAAAATGATGATGATGATGATGATGATGATGATGATGATGATGATGATGATGACGATGACGATGACGATGGTGATGATGATGAAGATGATGATGATGATGATGATGATGATGATGATGATGATGATGATGATGATGGAGGTAATGACGATGAGAACAATGATGCTGATGATGATTATCATAATGCTGCTTTTGCCACACATGGTATCATGCTGACACTGTTGATGATGATTGTGTTGTGCGCTGAATATGGCATTTGAGGTTTAATAAGAAATGGAACTTGTTCATTTTCATGCTATTATTAACTTTTTTGTCTGCAGGGCAACAGATCCGAGGGGAGATTATAGGAACAAACTATGATGAACCACAGTATGTGAACTTCAACCCAGATGACAATCTTGTTGCTCTATGTGTGGGGAATGATGTTCTAATACTTGATGCCCAGGTAAGCAGATTTGTGTTGAAACAAATCTTTTATTCGAATTTTTTTTTACACTCTGGGACAAATTCTGAAATCTTAATATCCAGTTAATTTTACTTTTTTGACAGGGTGGTACACTATGTGCATCACAAACGATGGAAATAAGCAAAAATGAAAACATCACAAAAACTTAGGAATATACAATATTCAAATGATACTACCCTAACCTTTTGGTGCCATGTAATGACCACAACAGAAAATTGAATCAGAAATTTTTGTTGGTTTCAAATTATTATTTTTTTTGTGTGTTTTTATTTTTTTTGGTTGTCTGTATGGGCATGTAAGCACAATGGATAAAACTTAATGAAATAAAGGAAATATTCTGAGTAGGATTCCAACCAGTAATCTTCCGTTTGTAAGACAAATTCACAATAAGAATCTAATTTTTAGAAAAATGTATGTCAAACATGTAATCACTATTACATATTCTCCCCATATTCTGATTCACATATAAAGAAAGAGAGACTGGATACAAGGCTAGAAGGTCACACAGCGCCGGTCACATGTGCTGAGTTTTGCCCTCATTCACCAGACACGCTTATATCAGCGTCAGAGGATAGGACATTCAAAGTGAGTATCTAAATTACATTGTAGCATGCTAAGAATGTAACCCACTAAGTCACTGGCCTGTATTCCAATAGCAGGTTTTAAGTTAAACTAAGTTTACGCCATTGTTATGTAGGTATTCAAAAGTTCAATCAATAGTCTAAAGAGTAATCACTTAGACTTGGGTTAAGTGTAAACTTGCTATCGGAATATGGGCTATTATTTTTATCAAATGATAGAATAGGAAGTGAAAAGGTGATAGCTGAATTTTCTAGAAAAAGAGATTATTGTTTTAAGCCTCGTGCATTCATATGATAGAAATCTTGCACTGACAATTGTATACTATCAAAACTTCCCCACAAATACCTTATATTCACAGCTGTTCCATGATTTCTATACTCTTTCTGTAAATTCAATGCTGTCACTTTGTATGGTTTAAAGTAGATATTGTCAAGGCTCTTATCAGTTAACATTTGCATTATGCATGCAATTGTTTGATTTTCAAAGTGTGTCATAACAGGAAACTGGAATTTATAGATGGAACATATATGATACATGGAATGCATTCAAATATTACTCTCTAAACTGCAGTTTCTTTTATCATGATAACATAAAATGAACCAGAATGTTATATAAGTATAGTGTATTATGGTAGCATATGATTCAGAAAATGACTCTTAAGCATCATTCTTTTATCTACAGAGTGGATGCTTACCTCAATATTTTCACTTTTTGTCTTGTCTCACTCAGGTATGGGACATTGGGTCTCAGTGTCTCATATATCAGTCCAGTATCATATCAGGTTGGTAAACAGCTCTTTTATCATGCATGAAAGCATATTTAAAGGGAAAGTTCAGCCAATAATTATCACTTTTCAATAGAAGCACACAAATTATTTATGAACAGAATATAATAGGGTATTGAAGAAAATCTGATGAATAGTAGGAGTTTTGAATATTTATCTACAGTAGATGTGAAAATAGCCATTTCATTTTTTTCCAGCATGTTCCATTAATACACAACATGATCAAGACCAAGTAGCATGAGACAATACACTCTGATCTGTGTGCCTGGCAAAAGCGCCAAAACTATTGCACATACTTTCTCATCAATTTGTTTGATACCACTTGTCAACTGATATTAATGACTCTTGGCTGAAAAGACTTCTTTCAAGCTTCAATAACATGTCACAATTGATTAATTTGTAGTGAGTTGTATTTATTTTTTTTTAAGTCAGTACCACATGGCTTTGATTTTCACTTGTGTGTCTCTTATTTTTATGTCTAGTGCAATGTTTTAAGATTAGTTATTCAATAAACTTTGGTATAAGATGTTGAGTGTATTGTTCATAAACTATATTCACTCAAAAACTGGGTTTTTTGTCAGCACATGTGGCGCTAAGAAAGAGAGACCTTGTACGTGTGGCGCTTGCATTTTCCGAGTACGAGAGACCATAGGTATAAACGGTAATAAGCGGTATTGTGAAAAGAGCAGACATTGTGCAAATGAAAATGCACGCTACACTTTGCAGTTGATTTGCGATCAACTGCAACTTTGTAGCAGCATCCCCTTCAATAAAATATTCCATTACCCTTACATGAGATGATATGCCTTAGTTTGCATATTATGTTCATCACTTCCATGCCAATAGCTGTTTATTTGTCAAGAGCAATAGCTGAGAGATTTTAGTTTATTAACACTTTGAACGAATTTCCAGTGTAGGATTTTAAATTAGCCATTTTCCTGTATCTATAGAATGATGAATTATTTATTATTGTTCTCCCATTCTAGCCTCACCATTCCTATGCCTTGCTATTGACCCATATGCTCAAAGTGTAGCTCTTGGGACGTCTGATGGGCAGGTTAGTGTATATATATATACACTTTGTACTATTCAAATGTATTTACACAGGATCTATTAAGATTCCTGAAAATGACTGCTTTCCTTTTGGAGGTATTACAAGAACCATTACATTGCTTAGTAAGTTGATTTTTGTGTACCCTGTCAGTGGAAAAATCATTAACATTTTTTTTCATCTTACACCTTTATTGAAAATAAGACTTTCCTGCAAGCACTATCTCAATTGAAGACATATAGTGGAGCTTTTTAACAATATCTAGCTGAAAGTATTTGTATTTTAGATAGTTGAAATTGAAATTTTGATCTGTATTTATATGTGTGTGGAATTGCTGATATGCTGGATTCAAATTTTCTGGATTCAAATTCAAGTGTCTAACAAATATTGCATTGTACATGTTTCAACAAGAAGTTGCCACTTGTTTAGATAAAAGAATATTTATTTCTGTAAAACCATGAATTTATTGGTCCTTTGTATTGATATAAAACTTATAGCCAACTTATGTTTTGGTTCTTCAAAAATTGTTCTGACTGTTTTTTTCTAGGTACGGATATTTGATCTGTCTGAAGGGAAGGGATTTCGATGTTTACATCAAATTGACATCGCTAAGCACATCAGAGAACAAAACAGGCTTAAGGCTGAGAAGAAATTATCACCAGCCGCCCAAGGTTAGTATAAATATTACTTGTCTTGCACATGGAGAACCAATCATTGGACACATGCTATGTATGGAATGTTATTCTAAACAAATGTGGGGGAGGAGGATGATTGTTAGATGATGGTGAAGAGGAAGAGGCGGATGGGAGACGGGGAGGGAAGAGGAGGAAAGGGAGGGGGAGGAAGGGGGTTGTAAATGACAGCAATAGTGATGGTGACAGTTGTGTTGATATTTATAATGGTGATGATGAGGATAAGGATGATGATGATGATGATGATGATGACGATGATGATGATGATGATGATGATGATGATGATGACGATGACGATGATGATGATGATGAAGATGATGTTGATGCTGATTTTATGCTTATTACAATGACTCACAAAAATTGGTTTGAATTTTTCCAGGTCCTGCTACCATCAGCAGCAAGCCATCATAGATGAACGAACACCAACAGAGGACTGATGATGATGATGTTTATGATGATGATGATGATGATGATGATGATGATTATGATGATCATGACAATGATGATGGTGATGACAATGATGGTGTTGTGAGGATGATGTTCATGCTGATAATGATGATGCCATTAATAATATTACAATAATATTAACAATACTTTTTACGATAATGAACAGGTCCCGCTACCATCAGCAGCAAACCATCTTGGATGAACCAAGACCAGCAGAGGACTGATGAGGATGAGGATGAAGATGGAGACGAAGTGGAATGTGGAGACAGCATCCTTGCTCTGGGTTTCTCAAGCCCAAAGACAGCTTGGAATGGAGGAGCTAAAGGAAAGAGTGATGCTAATTCAAACATTCCTGCCTTCCTCTTGCCTGATAGCTCTCTCGTAGAGTAAGTTATTGTTTGTCATTTCATTTGATGTAAAAATATGACTTGAGGCATGTAACATAAAAGATGCAATTGAAGTCTAGAGAAACAATTAATTTTCAATTTACAATATCTCTCATATAATACAAGCCCTTGCACTTGTATTATTTGATTGATGTTCCTCAATGTTTTAGCATTTATTAGATGTAGAATTGTAGATTATCTGGAGAAGAAGCCATAGGAAGCTAGTGGTTTTGGCTGTTCTTTTTGGAAACTGTTCAAACAAGATTTGTTTTACTTTATTTGGAGGTGGTTATGAGAAGAATGAACTGTGCAAAACTCGTGGATAGCTGAATATTTTGTTGGCTAGAAGGGAATTGTGTTCATTCAAGAATGTTTTGATATTTACTGTTTATTTTGGAGAAGGATGTGTTGAGAATTCCGTTTTTAGCGTAAAAGCTAGTTTCAAAATGTTACTTGTTTAGGACTGCAACTAAAGGAGTGATGGCTACATAGCATTTGACAGGCTGACCATTAGTCTGGGAGGATTATCACCCATTTTAGCACACATTTGACTTTTCAGACCATTGTACCCAATTTCTTCACCATTACTATTTCTTCCATCACACTTTACGAGTTACAATACCGAAGCAGTAACTAGATTGGTAGCTATTCGCTTTAGGTGAACATAGCTAAATTAATCTTAAATTACGTTGTCTCCTATCGGTACCCTAATAACTCCTGGGTGAGTGTGGCAGATGTGGATGCATTTCTTGCCAGTGAAAAAATGTGGCATAATAGGAATCAAACCCACAACTCATTTATTGAAGTAAGAGTACATAATCATCATAACATGATACCTCCAAACTTGATCTCTTATTTACATTTTTTATGACATAGTGAACTGAGTGAGAGTACATGTCATCTGTTGATTGGCACACCAGGGGCTCTCCTTCAACTCAATGCTGCTAGCTGTATGCTGGAACAATACTTACATCTTCAAGGTAAGATTAAATCAAAATTTGACTTTTTTTGCCCCTTCTTATTAAAACACTTAAATACACTAAAATTCTTGTAATCACATATCACTTTAAAAAAAGAGTTAATCATACAATTTGATCCAATTTGATAAGTATATTGTTTCATATAAATTTCTTGTAAATCAGAGTGGTAAGTAGTTACTGCTGGACAATTTTAAAAACATTGTTCTATAGTCACACAATTGTGCAACGTTGTGAATATTTGTCTTGTTTGTATTGGGACAAATTTACTAGAAACAAAAGTATATTTATTTAATAATTTGGTGAAAATAATTTGGTTTTAATCATGCTGGCTTCTAATCAATATCATCCTTTTGATTTATTTAAATTTTATTTTTACAGAACCAGTGCCATCAGAGGAACATATAGATAAGGAAAACATTGTTCTTGGAGTTGCTGGGAATTTCAGCTTCTCCTCGACTTCACAAGTATCTCAGGTAGGGCTCTGTTTTTTCCCCACAAAAACCTGATTGGTGAGAAATTAGCTGCAGGTAAAGAACACTTTTGCCAAATGTCAAGGAGCCTATCCTGAGAATTGAAGTTGTAATTAATAGACCCAACTCTGGGCATGTGTGGATAAGTGAATTAAATACAGTCCAACCTCGTTATAAAGAGCACTGATATAACGAGATCTCTTTATAGCAAGTTAGTTTGCCAGGTCCAATCTCTTTGTATTCTATTGTATTTTAGCCCTGATATAACAAGGTTTCGATATAAAGAGATAATTTCTCTGGTCCCAAGGACCTCGTTATAACAAGGTTTGACTGTACCTGCTTTGTGAACAAAGGTCTTGGGTTTAAAGCCCGGCCCTGTCATACACAAGACTACGGAAATGAAACCTTTTACCTTCTTGCTTGCCCTATAGTATTTAGGAAAGGAAACATACTAATGATTTGTTATGCAAGACCCCTTGGATTGCAGATTTCAAAGAGAATTGGAGTAACTACCATAGGTAATGAAAACACTTTTGACAAGCTCTTTGCACTGACTAGTCAGTGCTGACAAATCCATTAAAATCATGGCGTAAATATTCATTAAGGAATGATAAATGCCTTAAGATCCAAATTTAGTTAGTTTAGTTAGATGCATTTTCTTTACAGATGACCTGTTTGATGGGAAACGTCCCCCATAGTTCCCCCGTCAATTTGACAAAAGTATACCATCAAAACAAAAGTCCAGGGAGAAATTCCAGAAGTAATTCAAATTAATGTTTATGGCTGGTTACTTCTCTAAAACAGTTATTGCAATATGATTCTTTATGACAGTTTAGTGCATATAATTCTTATTGAATTCTCCTTCTGTAAAACTCCTAAAGAATGACTTCCACTTCCTTCTTAGCTGTTGTTCTAATTCCTTTTATATATCATATTGTGTTCTATTTCCAGGTATCCTGTTTGATGGGGAGTCTGTTCCATAACTCTGTCCATTCCCTGCTCCTCCAGTGTGATGATAGCAGGAAGGGTGATGGGGATCAAGCCAGCAAGCTATCTCAGATGATGGATCAGTCCTTGAGCATCTCATCAACTGGGCATGATGACAATGCATCTAATCATCCTCAAGTCTCCATCATTCCAAAGTAGGTTTGAATATTCTCATCTCTCATTCGGTATGTGTGTTTTTAAGATAAATATCTTGCTAGTTTGTAAGTTATTTATTGCCCTTTCGGTCCAACAGTCCCCAAGAGTTTTGAGATTTTGCATATAATAGATCAAGTAGATTTTTATATACCAGGTATTTGTTAAATTGGAGATGTCTCTATTTGAGCTGGGGAGATTAATCTCTAAAAACCAAGAGTATAGGGTCATCTGTTGAAATATTTCGCGATGAAATAACTCTGAATGTTTTTAGGATGAGAGGAACATTTGCTGTTTTTCAGGTATCTTATGTTTTGAAAATGAAAAGATAGATGCATATGAGAGTGCAGTTTTTACATAAAATCAATGCAGATATTCATTATAAACCTCTATTTGTTAATCAAATTGTACAATTGAATATGTATAAGTATTGAATAGATTGCTACATGCACATCTTGACATGACCAATATTCTTATTTGTATTGTGTATGTGAACATGAAAAGCGTCTCAAATTTGAACTGAACTTAATAGAAGAGTCTACCTCAAAATAATATTTGTTCAATAGGAGCAGAAAAATCAGATGAAGTGAACAAAAAAGTTTTAAAAAAATCGGACACCTGTAAGAAAATCAAGAAATAATTTTAAAATGCTCTCCTTTTAATCTACTTTGACACAATGCATATCATACATTTTATTTCCTAATTATGATGTGATTTGGGAGCTTTATCAGTCTTCTATATTTCAATTCTACACTGATTTAATGTTTAGTGGTCCTGTACCAGAGAAGTCTCTATTACGTTCTGAGCTGTTACCCAAGTCTAAACAAGATACTCCCAATTTGGATGTGATTTAATAATGATGATGATGATTTTATAGGTTTATCAGTCTCCTATATTTCAATTCTTCACTGATTTAATGTTTAGTGGTCCTGTACCAGAGAAGTCCCTGCTACGTTCTGAGCTGTTGCCCAAGTCTAAGCAAGGTACCCCAGGATCTGCAGGCACCAAGTCTAAATCGGCTGGGGTGATGAAGAAAACTGCGAAGACAAAGGATCAACCTTTGACATTCAAGTCTAAAGTGCGTTCATCTGGCTACTCTGAAACATCAAGGTAAATGGATATTGATGAATTAATAAGCTTTGTCTTTTCTCCAACAAGCATTCACATTAAATTTTCATGATTATTACATGCATTTATTTTCAACCTCAAACTTAGGCAACTAGATAGAGTCTGCCAGTGTTTCTGAATAAGGGAGGTCCAGCTGTATGTGTATTAAGTCCCAAATGAATACTCATTATGATTTCATTCATATTTAGAATCAATAGGTGCATTGTTGTTGTTATTATTTTTAGGGAGTGGTAAAAGAAATTAATATTTGTGTGTTTGTTTCCTTCTTTAACCTTGGTAAAATGTGCTGTTCATTTTACAATTCTTTTTACGTATGTGTGATTTTTTTAAAGGACCAAGATGTTTTCTCCCCAAACCAAGCAATCTTCAAGTAAACAAGCAGTCAATTCGAAGCAAAAGTCATCTTCCGCCCCAGGAATAAGGTATGGAATAAATGACATTTGTAGAATATCTGTGGCATGATTTTAATGTATGATTTTACAGATCTGTCCACAAATGCTATAAGAATTTTTTGTAAGTTAGAATCGGGAATCCTTATTTGTAATGCATATGCACATTTGTCAAAACTATAAAAACTCTCTCTATATAATAAAGTAATTCATTGAGGTGTTATGATATTTCATACTCCAATATCTTTTATTTTTATGTCGCGCACATCATGTATCATAATATGTGTATATAAAAGTAATTATGCATTTTAAAATAACTTTCGCTGTTTTTAATACTTTGATCAAGCACTTTTGCACAATTCTGAGCAAGCATCATTATAAGTGAAGAACATTTTCTTTCTGTCTTCAATGCTATTGACAGAAAAATATTGTATACACATGTGAATTGACATTTGAATTAACAAATCCTTGATCCACCCCTGGGATTAATGACTCTTGTGGAGATATTTTTAGAAATTAAATGTTTAGTGATTAAATACAAAGTGAATTCAATTCAATTTAATTGCAGTTTTATCGTTAAGATATCCCAAAACCACGGAGGCGCCGTGATGTAGGGGTTCTGACTCTCGCCTTTCAACCAGGGAGTTGTAGGTTCGAATCCCACCCATGGTGTTAATTTCCTTCAGAGAGAAATTCATCCATATTGTGCTGCGCTCAACCCAGGGGAGGTGAATGGGTACGTAGTAGGAATTTTTTTCCTTGAAATGACATGTGTGCTGGTGTACGCACGTCTAAAGCAAGGGTAATAATAATGCAAAGCGCCTTGAGCACTCCGCAGAGTGGATACGTGCGCTACATAAATTGCATCTATTATCATTATTGTAAGACAATAGTCAAAAGGACCAAATCTGTTATAATTACAATGTAAATCTGTAGATGTTTCTACCATTCATATAAATTTTGTTCTGTTCTCTTGATTCAGGTCTCTATTGAAGGAGTATCCAGTGGACAGTGAGCCACCCCAGACACTGAAAACCAAGCTCGTCATCAGTGAACAAGGCTCTCCAATTAATTCTATCAAATTTACTGGTAAGCTTCATTACTTTCATTATATTTTAATGGCAATGAAATTCGGGTTGACATAACAGAACTGATGAACTCCCAATTTGGGCTATTTTGATATTTTGATACCAATATAAAAATGCTTTTAATGCTTTTGTAGTAGCTCTTGTAAAGCAAGGTCCCACAGATTGCTATTCAAAGTTGACCTTATATAAGCATTTTTTTAAAGGTTTTTCAGTGATTTCAAAGTGATTTGCAATCAATATGATTATCGGGTACTCCTAATTTTGGGTCTCTTAAATTTAGTTTTGTGTAATCAGGGATTTAGAAGAAACTCACACTAGAACACCAATGCAATGGAATTAATATGACTGTAATATACCAAATTTGATTGATTTGATAAAGTTAAACTTTTCTTGTATTTGTACTCTTGTACTTTTACTTCTATTTTACTTTATCTCATGTATTGTAATTTGTTTTACTTGTGTATTGTATTCTACTTATAAGACATTGAGTTATAGGCCGAATTTAGTATCAATGCAATTTTGACTTTCTTTGAATTATTGTGTCTTTTATTTATGATTTGTATTTTTTCCTCTTGTGAGATATTTAGACTGTGAAATCTTGAAATTATTTTGTTTATTATTATTTTGTTTTATTTTTCAAGATGATGGTCAGAGCATTGCGTGTGGTTTAGCAGACAGATCAGCTCGTGTTTTCAAGATGCCTCTAACTGGTAAAGGAGCATCTTTTACAGGTATGCACCCATTTATTATATGTTTGTCAGTGTGGATGTGTTGGTGTTTCTCAGCAAATCTTTTAAAGCGAATATCGAGTACTTGCAAAGAACTTCAATTTGGAAAAATGAATGATTAAAATAATCTTATGTTACAAACAAAGCACAACGTGACTTGTGTAGACAAGGGAAAACTAATATGATAACCTCAAACCGGTTAAAAGCGAAATTATGTCATTCTCCACGTGCTCTGTCCACTGCAGCAAACACAGGAAGCAGCGCGTGGGACTGGTATAAAATCTGTCGGCCCGACATGGCCCAATTTTGACCCTTTATTTGCACATTTCTCTGCCATTATACATTTTCTTGCAAAACACTTTGGCACATATTATTTATTCATAGTTCTGAACATTCTTCTCACATTTTGTGAGAACATTCTGTGAACATTCATTTTATTTTTTTAACAAATACCAGAATATATCTTTAAATGTGCATTCAGTCCATAATATGTATAGGGATTATGTGTGCAGAAACTCCAAATCCTAGGCAATAACTCAATTCTGTTTGTCATTTGCCAGGAAAATCGTGGCCTGTCAATACCAACTTGACAGCACTATGATCGTTGTAAAGGAGATATGCTAAAACTGGTTGTATTTTACTAATACCTAATTGGCATCTGGGTTGGGTGGCAAATGTGAATTTGATTCTTACAACAGGAATTAAGTGTAGTAGTGGAAATCAAACCCATGACCTTGGAATTCAAAAGTCCAAGGACCTGAATACTAGATGATAACACCCTCATTAGATTTGTACGGTAGGTTGCCTTCACAAAATTATTTGCTAAAAATGCTTAATTTTCCAATAAATGGGATTTATCGCCAAAATGCACCTATAAATGTTTTGACCCAATGCATTCCTCCCCTTCTATTCAATTTCAACACAATAAAAATCTAAATAACATTCATTTAAAATAAATAACATAGCAATACATAGGTTGGTAGAATGGAGACTACAATTCATAGAGTTGCTAAATTAACTACGTATCCGATGCATTTAAAAAAAAAATTCTAAACATTTCTAAACACATAACAATTCTATATATGAACCAATGCAAATTTGTACTCAGTAAAAGTACAGATTGTCGAGTTGACATCCCCTTGCTTATTTAAATGCGTAGGACACAACGGAGCAGTAACAAGTACAACATGGAGTCACGATGGTCAATGGCTTCTCACCACATCCGATGATAAAACTGCTCGGATATGGACGAAAGGTGTCGCAGACGCAGTCATGACCTTTGACCATGTGAACAATAACTTCCATGCCAACAAAGAAAATCCAACTCCAGATGACAAAGTAAGAATAATTCTATCTACTGAGAAACCATAATCCTATGAAATGAAGTCATTCTTGGGAAAATATAAAAAGCGACACAGTATGGAAAAAAATCAAAATAAAAAGAAAAGATTAATATGAGAATTTTACAATGTTCTATTAACTAATTTGGAATGATATCAAAACTTCAACTTTGCAAGTAGGATTTGACCTTTAATAGGTTGTCTCAACTTTAGTACTTGTAGTATACTAAAAGTACTGAATGGTTGCAAGAAACCATAATTGCGACTACCTTATTGAAAAAAGAGAGAGTGAATTTACATGCATTTCATTAGTTGTTATTGCACTTTTTATAAAGCTATTTGGGTTTCCTTTCTGTCAAAGTAGCAGTCTGCTGTATAATTATGCTGACTTCTGGAAAGAAATACGGTAGAAAAAAAAGAGAAAAGAAATATGAATAACATATATTTTCTCATAATTTTTTTTTCAGGGGGGGGGGTTGTTGTCAAATAAGCAACATTATGTATACATGGATAGCAAAATTTACGAATTTGTATGCTGCTTTACTTTTGACTTTAGAGTAACCCCCTGTTTGGAAAGGAGATCAAGCTTGGTCAGTTCTACTATGTGGATCGCTTTGTCCTACTGATGTCAGGAAGTTCACTTCTCATGTACAAGTATTACCTCGACACAAAGCTAGATGATATCAAAAGGTAAAGAAATTACTTGAAGATGATGATGATGATGATGATGATGATGATGATGATGATGATGATGATGATGATAACAATAATGATAATGATGGTGATGGTGATGATGATAATTGGGTGGTAGCGGTAGGGGTGTTGAGGGCTGCAGAGGTGGTGGTGGTGGTGATGCTGATGGAAATGATATTGATGATGATGCTGATGTTAGTGGTGATAGTGGTGATGATAATGGTGATGATGATTGAAAAGTGATGAATGATGATGATGATGATGATGATGATGATGATGATGATGATGATGATGATGTTGATGATGGTGATGATGGCGGTGGTGGTGATGTTATGGTAGTGGTGATGATAATGATAATGGTGCTGATGATGATGATGATGATGATGATGATGATGATGATGGTGATGGTAATGATGATGATGATGATGATGATGATGATGATGATGGTGATGGTGATGATGATGATGATG
>BQKZ01006064.1:37544-45695 GCA_036244855.1 Temnopleurus reevesii | reverse complement strand
AGCTCCAGGAGAGTCTTCTTGCGAGGCTCTGGCTGGATCTCTGTGTGAAGGTTTTCCGGTGTAAGGCAGGGTGGTCCATTCTCATCTTGTTCCATCTCTGAAATTGGAGGGGAAATGATTTTGTTCCAATTACTAACTCACTGACTACTGAATTCTGTAATTAGTTATAATTATGTTTGATATTACGTGCAATATTTATTGATCTTGGTATCAAAGCTGTTTGTTTGGGAACTCATTTATATAAATATAAGAACTGTAGGCAAGGTTTGGTTTCTTGTTAGCATCGTTCAATTACTCTCTGCCTCTTATTCTATACCAACCTATACATTCTCTCATAATCCTACAGCTTTATGAAACACAGCTCTGAACTTACAGAACCTTAAAACAACATACCTCTTTTGTTCTCTTCCTCCTTCTCCTTTGCTCTCCTCATGATCTCCTCAGCCTGCCACTGCCCCATCCCTTTCCCATGACTGATCTGCTCCAGCGACGCCAACAGCGCCCCCACACATCCAATACTAGACAGGCACACCTCATGGCAACTGGATGCTTCAGAGATACCATCCATGAGTCTTGAATGAAACAAGAAAAGGATGAAATAATTTTAACATGTTGAACATCAGTTTTTTTGACAGTGTAATACATATTTTGCATGGACTCTTGTACATTAGTTCTTTCAGTCATTGGGTTTGATGATATAGGACAAGCTGAAAAATCATTCGTTGCCCAAGATGAACACACTGGGTGTAGCTAAATTTCTTCTCATTTGATGTTAACATTCTGCTCACAGTGTGCTTTAATTCCCTTCATATAATGTATACTTTGTATTTATGTGTATTTACCAGCATTTGGTTTGAGGGGGTTGGGATGGAAAACCTGTGGTTATGGAAATTAAGTTCTCCTTTTCCATGCCGTTGCAGGTCTCTCAAACCAACTGCAGGTGTTAATTATTTATTTCATACCTAATTCTTGTATCTTTGTATCGTTTACTTACACTATATCTGTTTTGCATTTGCGGAATAACTGATAATAATCAGGATAAATAATGCACTTTCTTTTTACAATTATTGATCCGTTAGAAAAAGAGATTATGACAGCAAGTTAAACAATGTTTTTGGAAATATTGGATACTCATCCAATAGATTCAACAGTGACCTCTACTATTGGACAAATCAATACAATTTGCATCAATGATGTAATTGAAGCAGATAAATGAAGACTGATATTGAAGAGACTCACAATTTGATGAGGTCTAGGTCAGCTTTATGGTCCTTGTTTGACATACTGGTAATCTCCGCACCTTCAATGGCTGGTCCTGCTAGGTCCAAGATCCGTCCTGGTTCCGAAAGAATCTACCGGGAAAAAAAAGGAAAACTTGATGAGATCCACTTCTGCTTTGCGCTCCCTATATACTGGTGATCTCTGCACATTCTGCTTTTGCTGGTCCTGCCAGATCCATTCTAATGGCAAGAGAATCTATAAACGAAGAAAAGACAACATTATGAGGTCTAGGTCTGCTTTGTGGTCCTTGTTTGACATACAGGTGATCTCTGGCAGGTCCTGCTAGGTCCAAGATCCTTCCTGGGTCTGAGAGATTCTTTGAGCCAAAAAGAAACTTGATGATGGGAAAGATGTACAATGTATGTGACTGGATTCCTTGCAATAAATTCTATTCATAAAATCACACTGAAGCATTGAAAATTGATTTTGATTACTTTAGAAGGAAGAACAAATAGTTTACATGTATTTCAGAGGACTTCTAAAGGGCCAAAGCAAAGAGAAATAATGGAAAGAGGTCTTAGAACCTATTTTGAAAACATGTGATCAACAGTGCCTTCAAAATGTAAGGTCAGAATGGGCCCTATTGACAAGCTTTTCATTTGTTTGTGATCATACTCTAGAGGTATCTATTTTTTTTCTTCAATTCAATAAAAAAGTATTGAAAATTAATTTTCAAATGCATATTTACGTCTTTGAGAACCTTGAGTGCCTCATTCCTCTGTGACGGGGGCGGGAAGAGGAGCATGCGGTGAAGCAACGAGCCAATCACAGGCCTCATGGATGCCACGCACCCCACCAGTCTTATCAGCTCTCCTGCTATGCAGTAGATGACATGCCTGGCTGAGCGAAATGAGACGGGAACGGTGACGGCGCTGCTGGATCCCCTGCCATGCTCCTGGTGGTGGTTGGTTGCTAGGTGACCGCCTGGATGTTGGTCGGGATGGTGGTTGGAGGAGGATGATGAACTGGATGAGATGATGGATTTCTGGTCTTTCGGGATGCCGAGGATAGCGATCAGTGTAGGGCAAAGCTCCTGCCTGGAAATCATAATAATAATAATAATGATAACATAGTGCTTGTGTAGTGCACATCACTGACATTGCGTCTTTAAGCGCTCAATCTACAATCAGGGTATTATTATTACCCTGGCTTTAGCAAAAGCAGCTTTCATGAATGCATCAAGGAAGATACATTCCTGTCTGGTACCCATTCATCTCATCTGGGTTGAGTGCCGCACATTGTGGATGAAAGAAATTAAAGTGATGCAATGGATTCGGACCGCCGGCCCTCTAGTTGAAAGGCAAGAGTAAGAACCACTTCACTACAACGCTTCAACATAATGGTTATTTGTTTTAGTGCATTTATCGTGTACAGTCAAATCTGTCTTAGATGCCACCTGTCTATAGTGATCATCTGTTTACAATGGCCATCAAAATTAATTCCCTCCAGATGAAAATGTGTGTTATAGAACATGTCTATTTAAGGAAGTCATCTGTCTACAGTGATCACTATTCATATTTCCCTTGGTTGGCCACTATGGACAGGTTTGACTGTAGTGTGTATATCTGAAATTTTCAAAATTTCAATTTGATACTTTAAATAGCTACTACCTTCTATCAAATGGAATCAAGGTTTTTGCTACTTTTTCCGTCATCTTTGTTGTGAGTTTAAAAAAAAATGACAACATTCTGGATGTGTGTATAGACCCGAGTCCAGTAACATAAACGTTTGGACATAATTGCTAATGAAAATGGCCAATCAAGATCTTCATTCCATGCACATCTTGTTCACAAGACTGACCAGTAACCAATCAGAATCACTCTTTCCAATAAGCAATTAATCACAAACTTCCTGAATATTTACCAGAGAACTTTCTGGAATGCTGAGCTCCCTCTGAGTGTTGGATCCATGTTGGTCAGCATTGCTAAGATGGCTTCCAGTTCAAAGGTCAACTGTGTCTGGTTCTGTGCACTGGCTCCGGCTCTATAGGAGAAAGAGCAAAATTAGGTTTCACTGTTCAGTCGAAACAATGTATAACAATAGGGGGGAAATGAATCAGGGAAGCCTCTCAGGAAAGAGAGATAGGCAGATTATTTTACTTATTAAAGCATTTTGATTCATTTATTTTCATTAAAAACGGTTTAAAAATATGAATCTTTCACAGCCACATAGTCATAGTCCGTTGACAGTTATAATACATACATAATTTAATCAATGCAATTGGTTGCATAATTATCATTTTTTATCAGCAAATTAAAAATTGCTTCAAACAATTAATTAATATTTTTCAAACTAAGGGATAATAGAGACCCTAATATAATTATTCTTTGTCTTTAAAGTACTGGGTATACAAAATGCGGGAGAAAGACAGCAAGTTTTTCATAATCTATGGGCAGATTTGAAATTTAAAAAATATATAATGGGTTGATGAAGAAAACTATACGAAGAAAAAGAGTGCATACGGCAAAATATGACCATAAACAAAAGATCAGAGAAGAACTCACTTGTGCGTTTCAGACACTTTGTTACACAAAAACCCAAGAACAGCTACCATATCTCCACATAGTCGATCTTTACCATTAATGGTAGCTGCAAAAGAGTAAAAGATTAATGATTAATTTCCAAATTCCAACACATGGAATACATACATTGTATATAGATCTTAAAAATCGAATGAATAACTAATTTCTCACACACTCCAAAGTTCTGAAAAGATTTGTCACATTTCCGTGTGAATAAAAGCATTGTGAGTCCAATAAATAAATAATGCAGTGTAAATAATGAGATTGGAAATCCTGCTGTATTTTTCTGCTTTCAAATTATTCAGAATTGAGGTAACACTTTATTTTGAACTAAATACAAATTTCAATCTTAATTAAAATCCTAATAGAAAATCAAACATAAAAAAAAGATGAATACTGTAATACGCGACAGGGTTAAAAGGGTGTTGTTCGAAAGTTGCAATTTATCACAAGCTGCAGTTTATCGGAACTCACCAATCAAAATGCTTGTTTCATGCACATCTTGTCAAAAGTGCATACTATGCACAAATGAAAATATGCATTACAATTTGCAACTGATTGGCAGTTGATTTCCAAACAATTGTAAATTTTTAGCAACACCCTCTAAGAATTATATTGTGATAGTTTCTCAGCATATGCAAGAGAGAAGATTGGACTCCACATCTTCAATTTTCTAAAAACAGTGTATTGTTTTAAAGTTTGAAAAAAATTATTTTAAAGGTTTGTTATACAATGGCTAAAAATGATGAAAGTCTGTTATTCAAATAATACGATAGAGGAAAACGGCCTCATTTTTCTGATCTGATGGTTTGTTTGCCTGAAATAAGCTTGACTGTACTCAGTATGCGAAGTGTGTCTGGTTTTACATCAAATAATGCTTTTTTGCTCTTTTCGAAGTAGCATACACACAATTATATGGTAATTTTACATGTTCAGAACAATGAATATTCAGGAAAACAAGCGTCATTCATCTAATAAAGCAATACTGCCAATAGCATTTTATGATGATAAATAAATCATGCATTTGCAATTCTGAGGGTCATAGACCTATCTAAACCAAGTACATTCAGCACAAGATTTGCTCAAGAATTTGGGAGGTTGGAAGATGAGGCATTGAAAGAAATTAAATACATGTACACTGCTCAAAATAAGTTACGGATCACTCGTAACTGCATATTAAGTTTTCATACATCTGAAAAAATGACCAAGATGTTTTGAACATCACCATACACACTGAAATGAATTTCAGACATGAGTGATTTATGTGATAATATGACATTTCTCGCTCCAGAACACAGTCTGAAAGTGCAAGCATTCTGAAATGATACAATTAGAAAGTGATCCCCAAGGCCCTGGTCACATAGGGCCCCAGAAGCAACACGATTCAACACGACTCTTTGTCATTTCACAGATGGCTGCCTGCGAACAAAGAGTCGTGTTGAATCGTGTTGGTTCCGGGCCCCTATGTTCATTTAGCATAGTGAACAACAAATATAATACTGAAAACAATTAAGTTGTGCAAAAATATAACTTACGTAGAGATGAAATCCATAATGCATAGCATGTCAAAATGAATTAAAAGTTAGGAATGAATAACATACTTTGAAAACATTTAAATAAGTCATACATGAGCAGTTGCACTGGAAAGTGTTCACCATACAAAGATTTGGGGTGTATGCAAATGAAGTGTTGTCTACAATCTGTGCGCATTGCAATTCAAGATTCACAATGTGCTGATATGTGGGCAGGGGTTGACACGGAAGCGTTAGGGTGAAAAGAGAACAAGACTTGTACTAAATCACCAAATCAAAATCTCTCTTTCTCGTCTTTATCAAGTCATCTTCTTGATGCACCTTTAAGCTTCCATATCAAATGCATCACTGCTCTCATCTCAGCGCATTGTGATGCTTGAACCAGTCCAGTGAAAGGAGGGCATGAACATAACTCTAATTCTGCGTGATCTTCATTGGCTACCAATTAACAAGAGAATTGCCTACAAACTTGGAGTCCTGGTATATAAAGCACTGAATGATTTTATCTCCATCCTACATATCAGAGCTTCTTTCACAGCACATGCCAACCAGCAGTCTCCGATCAGCAGACCAAGCATTGTTGTCGGAATCGCTCAGCCATACAACCTGGGGCGATAGAGCCTTCTACATCTCTGGGCCAAGACTGTGGAATAGCCTTTCCCACTTCATCAGGAGAGCAGAGACACAATCAACCTTTGAGTCCTACCTAAAGACCTATCTTTTCCCCACTCCCTTGTCGTCACAAGAATAACCATATCATACCACCGCTGGGAGTTCTTGGACTGAAAGATAAACCATAGCACTGATTAGGATATTGAAATCTGTGAGACATTATCTTTAGTAATNGCAATGTGCTATGGTCTTTGAGGAATGCTACTGGGTGGACATCGTTTTTGGCACTGCCATTATTGAACTATATTTACAATAGTTGTGTTTCATCAAGGTGTTCGTAGAGGTATGCACGACTGGTGACCCTTTCTTTCACGCCTCCTTAACATGGAATACAAGAAAGGGTTACCAGTCGTTTGTAGAGTCGGTTATAGATGTACATCTATGAACAGCTTTATGAAACACAGCCCGGGTTTCAAAAAGGCATGCTTGGGGTTCTGGAACGTCACCAAAAATCGGCCCGGCCCTCTGGAAATACCGGCTTTAATTCTTTCAAATCTTTGTATGGTGGAAAAATTCCAGCACAACTGAACATAAACCAACTGTTATGGAGTCTGTAGAAGGCTTACACATGTATCAGTATGATGTGCGAATGATCAGCTTTCATGAAATTCATACATAATCTTGGGGAAAGGTGCTGTGATAATGTCTAGAAAAAGGAAACAAAAATGTGATTAAAGACTGGCCAAAAGGCCTGTGACATGACACAGCTTGATACTTTACGACAAATTCCAATGAAAGATAACTTAGTTCCAGTATGGTCATACATGTAAATCAGATATTCACAGATTTTAGCTGAACTCATATCAAATGATATGAATAAATAATATTTAACAAAAAAGGTAACATAACAGAGTGACACACGATTAAACATTAGGAAGTAGACTTGTGTAAGACCATCTGTTTATTGTAGTTACTCAAACAATTTCAATAAAAGATAACTTAGTTCCAGTATGGTCATAAATCAGATATTCAAAGATTTTAGCATAACTCATATCAAATGATATGAATAAATAATATTTAACAAAAAAGGTAAAGTAACAGAGTAACACATGACTAAATATTAGCGAGTGGATTTGTGTTGGACCATCTATCGAACAATTTCATGTGTTAGCTATTATACATAAACATGATAGTCAAGGCAAATACAAGTACCAATCAAAGTATCTGTATTGAATATGCATAATTGCTTTTATCAAAATAATCTTCTGATTCATATACATGACACATATTGTAGGACTTATCTCTATCATTTACCATTAAAAAATACAATTTTCAGACAGAAATATTGTTTTGCCTTTTTAATGATAATGATGATTGTTTAGTCTTTAGAATTTCTGAATAATTCATAATCATCAACTACTTCACAGTTTAAAACATTATCTATTTTGCATTTGTAAACAACATTACTGCAGGGAATATATTTTTCTACTAAAAATGAATGGCATGGTAAAAGGAGCGGGGTTGATTTTTTTACTACCTAAAATGATTTTTTGGGGGTGATTTTTATACAGAAGAGAAAAGACAATCAATGTATACACTGTAATATGGGCAGAGGTAAATGTAAATAGGGATACAAAGAAGAAAAAAATGGGCCTAAAGAACATTTGAAATTTAAAAAAAAATGGAATATTGATGACATTTTCTTTTCTCTTACCCATCTCCCCTTTGTCAATCATAATGGTGTCTTTGACCTAGGGTGAAATATAAATCACATCACATTAGAGAATGAAATTCACATCATTAGAACAAAACGATAATGATAATGCTGGTGATTTAGTGAACTGTAAATAGTGGAACCTTAATATATCTTAAAGATGAACACTTTAATTGAGAGAAAAATAAGTAAACACTGTTCATAAAATGGAATTGATGCACAGCACCATTATCAAACTGTATGTCTACATTTATTCTAAAATGGGTGAAAGTGTTCTTCATTTGGAAGAACTACATTTTAAAATCATAATACACTTGAATTGTAAATTTGTATGTCAGGTTTTTTAAATGTTAATTCAAAATGTGTCATTACTTTGTGTTTATGTGTACTTTGTTTTTAATATGCCAAATGAAGATACTATACATGTAAAAGAGGAAAAGTGAGAAACTGAATAGCATAATTTACATTTTGATCGAAAGGAAGAACAATT
>BQKZ01006061.1:14384-30529 GCA_036244855.1 Temnopleurus reevesii | reverse complement strand
TTTCGTCAAAATCTGTACAGGAGTTCTGAACTTATTGCGGTAACAAGCTATTTTTGGTGATTTTTTACAAGTTTTTTGGTCATGTGACCTTTGACCTTTAACCCACTGAACCCAAAATCTAATCAGTTCATCCTCACAAAATCGTCAAAAGTCTTCTTATGTTGCTGTTTTGTTACTGTGTATATATTATGTGTTGTGTCCCAGGAGGACCATGATGTAAAACAGTTGTACGCTGATCATGTTTTTATCCTCTGTAAATATGTTCAAATAAATAAATAAATAAATAATAAATAAATAAATAAACATGGTTATACATACTTGATCCAAGTTTAGTCAAAATCCGTCCAGCGTTTCTGAAATTATCGCGGTAACAAGGTCCGGACGGACGCACGGACGCACGGACGGACACACGGACAGACGGACGGACGCACGGACGCACGGACAACCCGAAAACATAATGCCTCCGGCACCACCTTACGGTGGCGGAGGCATAAAAATGTATATTTTATAAATTTATGCTTCAGAAGTCAGCTCTTTCATATTTAGCAATCGATCAGTGGAAGACATTTTAACAAATTTAAAACAATTATCAATTGATCAAATTCCTCTCCCTGAGGGGAATAATACAGTAGCCTATTGAGTCAAAAATAAATCACACGAATGAATAATAAATCACATTGAAAATAGAAAGTTTTACCTTGATAGAGAGTAGACATATGTTTCTCCAGACTCCAAAGACCATACAGGCTACAGAGTTTAGTCAGGACAGCTGTTTGCTCCGGGATCTAGTTACCGGACTCAATGAAGTCCATGAATTGCGCCAGAGCAACCGACTGGATAAGATAGAACAAATGCAAATATCTGAGTGTGGAACATGAAAAATTACTTCTATTCCAACTTTCTTTCATTGGAAACAATTTCAAGAAAAGTGGTATCATCTAGGACAAGTAGGGGGAGCAGTTGAATTGAATAGGAAAAAGTTCGCAATTATATGTGAAATTATTAAAGAAGCTATAATTGGTGGGCACATACATGAACTTGCTCTTTATAACTTTTTTTTCCCTGCTATAACAAGATTACTGCTATAATAATGTATTCTTGATGGTCTCAAGTACCTTGTTAGCCTAAAGAAAACTTTTGAATAAGAATGTCAAGTCAAATATTCTAATGAAGTAAAGGATGCTTACCTCGATGAATGCAATGGATAACGTTCGACAGAAGAAGACCTGGGTTTGATTCCTTGCTGTAAACATGTCCTTGCCATCCATGAGTTGTGCCTGGAACTTCTTACCACTCACATGTAGGAGGTGGACCACCAGCCAATGGTAGGCATCAAGGAGAACTGGGAAAGAATCATAGCTAGCATATTAAACAGAATCGTAAATTCTGGTAGAGAACAATGAAGATTTGGAACCTCTCTTTCTTCCTTCTATATTGATTTAATAGCTACCTCCTCCTTTTTCGTCTATCTTCCTCCATCTCCTCTTATCCAAATTCTCCTTTTCCCCAGCCAACATCATCTTCTTTATACTCATTCTTTTTCTAAAGTACTATATCTCTTCACGACTACACCCCCTATTCGCTCCTCCCCTAGCCTCCTTTTTCATTCCATTCATTTTTCTCCCCTCATTTCATCTTCCACCAAACTCTTTCTCTTAGCACTCTCCCCTTCATCATTCTTTCCTTCCCCTTGGAGGCGCCGTGGTGTAGTGGTCGCGACTCTCGCCTTTCAACTAGAGGGTCGTAGGTTTGAATCCTACCCAGGGCGTCAATTTCCTTCAGCAAGAAATTCATCCACATTGTGCTGCACTCAATCCAGGTGAGGTGAATGGGTACCTGGCAGGAATATTTATTCTTTGAAATGCCAAGTGCGCCGTGAATGGCTGCTGGGCTAAAGCCAGTGTAATAATAATGTAAAGCGCCTTGAGCACTCAGCAGAGTGGATACGTGCGCTATATAAATTGCATCTATTATTATTATTATTCAGTCTTCCTCAGATTGCTCAGAAGGGCTACTTGATTGTGGAAAAAATGATTTTAACTGAAAATTTGGGCGATTTGGGATGGAAGGGAATTGCTCCAACCAAAAATTCAAATGAAAAGACTTGACATACCCTAAACGCATTCATAACGAATAAGCCCAAACAACAACTAAATGTACAATTTTATATATAGTTTCCACTGTGAACAGAACAAAAAAAATAGGCTGAAGTACCTTTTGGTTCAGTCACCTCTTCAAACGTTGAAGCTGTAAACCTCTGCGTAGCTATGATGTCAGCTGAATTCAGGAAATTTATTGAACCTAGTGGTGATGTTACCTTTTTGCCTGAAGTGAAAAAGAATGTTTTATGAATCAAATTAGAAAACAGATTTGATTAAAATTGGTCTTGTACATGTATTTGGAAATTTGTACACAGCGGACAAAAAATACATAGAAATATGTACATACATGTATATAATATTGATACAGCTGCACATGAATATATAGGAATTAGTATTGATTCTGCTGAAGTTTAAAAGGAGAGTCTACCCTAAAATAATATTTCTTCAGTAGAAGCATAAAAATCAGATGAACAGAACAAAAAAGTCTGAGAAAAATTGGACAACTAAGAAAGTTATGAATGTTTATATATTTAGACAAATTGACAACTGACGACATCATAGGTGCACAGTTGACCATTTATTACATTCATATCAATGTCATAAACTGGTACTTTTTTCCCCAAAAATATGATTTCATCAAAACTTTAACGGTAGGATATCTTTATGATAGATATGTAGATCCACTATTTGTATGTTTACATTCATACAAACTTTGTAACTTTCTGTAAAAATGAGGAATTTTGCACCATATTTATAATGCAAACTCTGGTTAGTTGTGCACCCATGATGTCATCAAATTGGCAACAACTCTGGAAATTTTCATTGATTTGCCCACTTTTTCAATAATTTTACACTTCATAATTCTTTTATCACTTGTCCGATTTTCTTCAATTTTTGTTTGTTTTACTCACCAATTTTTTCTGCTTCTGTTATGAAATTATCATTTTGGGGTAGATTCTTCTTTTAATAACATTCACACATTGACACTAATTTGACATATATACATTTATACTGAACCAAACTATTTTATTTTGTCTGAAACTACTATACTCCACTAAAAATTTTAAGCAACCTGGAATCTGAGGCCTATAATCAGTAATGATTTCAAAAAGTTTATATTATGGGGTTCTTATATCACGCTTTACCAGTAACCATTGTGACTGACTGAAGCGCTCATATTAATATTACCCAGTCACCATATTCATAGCTTGTCGACTGTGAGGCGTGCATTGCTAAACCAGAAATATAACGGTTGTTCAATCAAGTACCACTATCATTATTAAACTACAAAGTATCATAATTATTATGATAATTATCATTGTTTCCCAAATAGCACTTGGGTGAGAGTGGCTAGTGTGACAGTTGGGAACTATTTGTAGTTTCACTAACCTTTCTGTAGCCTTAGTGCCATGGCAAGTAGGTAGTTACTGGTCTGCTGCATGAGAACGTTGTTATCACCTTCGTATGTACAGTTAGGATCATTATCATCTCGTAACATGCCAAATCTGTTCACTGCATATGAAGAAGAAATAAGCAAAAAAAAAGATTGCAGATAGCCTATGACTAGTAGGTCTGCTTGAACAAAGAGAAATGCCAATGATAGACATTATTCAACACTTGCGAGTTGAAATTTCCTGGTTTAATTCATGATATCTCAAATCCCCACCACAAGCCTCTCTGCATTCCTGTATACAATCCCTAGCCAGCCAGCTACACAGGGGTTTGGAAGCACTAAAAACAAATGCTAACCTGTTAACAACTACTTCTCAGTAAAACAGTTCAACTAACACAATAATTACCTATGACCCCACCCTCCCTCTCCCTTAAAGCAACATTATCTCATTTACAGAGGTCAAACTTACCCCAAGGTAGCCATGTCCACCACAAACCTCTCTGCATTCCTGTATACAATTCCTAGCTAACCAGCTACATTGAGGCATGAAACCACCGGACAACAAACAGTTTAACTTACCCCACAATTAGAAAATACCATCCATAGCGCCCCCCCCAAAAAAAAACACAAAAAAAACAAATACCTCATTACAGAGTTCTAACTTACCCCATAGGTAGCCATGTCCCCCACATGCCTCTCTGCATTCCTGTATACAATCCCTAGCTAGCCAGCTACACAATGGTTTGGATGCACTGGACAACACATGCATCTCCTTCCCTAACTCCAGCTACATGAGGCATAAAAAAAAGAACAAAATATATAAAATATGAAATTATACCTGGGTTGTGTTTCATAAAGTCGTTCTTAAAGTTACGCACGTCTTTACGTTCGACTGGTATCAGTTCTTGCCCTGGATGCGCGTAATAATGTGAACCATTACGCACAAGAAGAGGTACCAGTCGAACGTAAGTTCGTGCGTAAAGTCTTTCTTATCTTAGTGAAACACTTCCCTGGGTTGTGTTTCATAAAGCTGATCGTAGAGTGACGCACGACTGATGATCCTTTTTCAGGTGCTACCTTTTCATTGAGTGCAGAAAGCGATCACCAGTCATGCACACAAGCGTTTGTACCTCTATGAACATCTTTATCAAACACAACCCTGGGTGATGTCTCACCAGATCATTCTCATAGTTAAGATCGACTTAATAGAGACTGGATTACATTTTTACTCCCAATATGCATAAGATTGTCAATCATTCAGCAAAAGAATTGTTATCAGTCTTGGTGAAACACAAATGCAGCTCCATATTGTCAGCGAACATGTGATGTCAAACGTATAGAGTACCAAAACTTTGAATTAGTAGTATATGTGTAATTTACTCCATTGATACTTTTATCTCCTGTTGCAACTGCTTGTGTCAGCTCCCCATAATGTCTGTACATCTTCTCTGATAAGATGATATGTGCAGCTTCGAATTTTCAGAGTACATATGACATTGAATAAATTGAGTATCAAAACTTTGAATCAGTAGTGTATGTGTACTTACTGCATTGATACTTTTATCCCCTGTTGCAACTGCTTGTGTTAGCTTGCCATAGTGTCTGTACATATTCTCTGATAGTCTGAGGATGACCAATGCAGCTTCAAATTGTTAGAGAACATGTGACAACAAATGCAGCAAGCACCAAAACTTTGAATTAATAATGTATGTGTACTTACTGACTTAATACTCCTGTTGCATCTGCATGTGTGAACTCTACTTATTTGTGTTGGTACATATTCTTTAAAAATTATGAATGCATCTTATTTGTCAGAGAATGTGTGAAATTGTATTTATTGAGTACCAAAACTTTGAATCAGTAGTGTATGTGTACTTACCGCATTGATACTCTTATCCCCTGTTGCAACTGCCTGTGTCAGCTCGCCATAGTGTCTATACACGTTCTCCTATAATAAGTTGACAAACGCAGCTTCGAATTTTCAGAGAACAAGAGACAACGAATGCATCAAATACCAAAACTTTGAATCAGTAGTGTATGTGTACTTACTGCATTGATACTTTTATCCCCTGTTGCAACTGCTTGTGTTAGCTCCCCATACTGCCTATACACGTTCTCCGATAATAAGTTGACAAACGCAGCTTCGAATTTTCAGAGAACAAGAGACAACGAATGCATCAAATACCAAAACTTTGAATCAGTAGTGTATGTGTACTTACTGCATTGATACTTTTATCCCCTGTTGCAACTGCTTGTGTGAGCTCTCCATAGTGTCTGTACATGTTCTCTTATAATCCGAAGGTGACAAATGCAGTTTCAATGTCAGCGAACATGTGACGTCAAATGCATAGAGTACCAAAACTTTGAATCAGTAGTGTATGTGTACTTACTGCATTGATACTTTTATCTCCTGTTGCAACTGCTTGTGTCAGCTCCCCATAATGTCTGTACATATTCTCTGATAATCTGAAGGTGACGAACGCAGCAGCTACATATGGTATCAATCTCCATTGCTGAAAATAAAAACATGCAAGGGAGTTAAGAAAAGAAAACACAGAAGTGTGTGTAACTACGTTTCTTTTATTTGCAAGTATTATGATATGTGGAAGAGATGTCAATCAAACAAGAATAAATACATATATCATACCCACATAAAGTTTGGATTATAAAAAGATTTGAATGAAGTATTTTTCAAAAGTTTGCTCTTTTTTGTCTTTCCTAAATTGAATGAGACTAATATCACCATAATATATGTTAATCATTAGAGAAGGACAATCTGTTAGTGCCACTGCTGCCCCCCCCCCCCCTCATTGCTCCCCTTCCCATTGCTGGTATTACTTTGGTAATTATAAACGCTGATAAATCACGAATATTAAAAATGGAGAAGGATAATGCATTTCATGCTAAAACTCAAGTCCAGGCAGCTCGTCTTTATTGTTGGAGAACGTGTGTGTTTGAATTCTGGAAATTCCTAAGGGAGATGGTTAAGTAAAGCCTTTAATACCTGTATTTGATACTCCAGCACAGGCAGTTCCTCCACCACTGTAGGTCAAAATTATCTGTTGACAGCAGAGTATCTGATAGCAATGAAGATTAATTTTCAGTGCTTTTAAACCCTGAAAATTTTTACTACTTGACCTAAAAATAGAAGAGAGAGGTTAAAGAAAAGCTTATAATACCTGCATCTGGTACTCCAGTACGGGTAACTCATCAGGCGTTGGTCCAAACTGTCTCCTAACTGCCGAGTATCTGACAGCGATGGAGATTGCTAGTCTCAGATTGCAGACCCCGATAGCTGTGATGCCAACACGTCCACCAGACAGGGCTGCTAGTGATGCACCGAATCTCTCTTTTGGATCCTGTTGTTGCGGCAATATTGGAAATGAATAGGCGGGTTTACTAAAAGATGCAAATTTTATGCATACCTCTAACACAAAGGTTGTTCTTGACAACCAGAAAGCTTGCCCAAGGCTTGCCCGACATAGCAACAAGTAATGTATGCAAACTGGATTCCAATTATTGTAGTCTTATTGTTATCAACCGGTCTATGGAATACCACGTAACTACGTAAAACGCACATAAATTTGAATATATAAGTAAACCCGCCTATTGAGTTTAATTAGCAAAAAAATATATGCATACCTGTATGTACAAAGAACCTCCATCAAAAATAATAATAATGATGAATAAATTAAATAAAATAGGAAGATGTGCCTCCTAAATATTACTGTCAGGGATAATATTTCAGCATAAATTAATTTTACCAAGTTCACTGAATCTCAGACCTTTTTTACACATAATCAAGTTGTAATTTCCACGTTTTTGAACGATTTTTGTATACAAGTCTTTGGGTATTCTAAAAAGTGAAAATTCTAGCAAATTCATGGTTGTGAAATCCATGAAAATAAAACTCCTGTGCAAATTTCAGCTTATACAGCATGCTATCATTTCATTCAGAATTGGGGTCAGTAAGCGATATGATTTTAATACAATTTCCAAGTAGAATTCTATTCCTGTATATAATCTAAATGCACAGTCAAATTAAAGTGACAAAAGACTATTATAATTTTCCAAATAATTTCATTAATGAATGCTATATCTGTTGGAAGTGTCAATTTTGTATTGACATTTTTTATTTTGTATTTTGTATTGTATCTGTAATTAGTCCACTGGCCTGACAAGGATGAAAAGATAAGTATGTCTAAATGATAAGTATGTATGATAAGAATGTCTAAAATAGTGAGAGTATTGCACTACAATAAAGTTATAATCTTTCCTACAGGTATAAGCGCCAGCATACCTCAATAAAAGTGATAAATTTTCCATCCTCTGTCACATCACTAAGTTTGTTGAGAAGGTTCTCTCTGGGAATCCAGAAATTGTAGAATGCTCAATATCAATATGTTGTATTGCATAACGGAATTTTCATTTATCTTGGAAGATTATGGCCAGGAATTCGGGACACTTTTAACTGAACCAAATAACGTTCCCTTGAATAATATCCAACATTAATCAAAGGTAGAGAGAAAGAGAGCAGATGTGTTGATCCATTGAGATCTCCAATTTCCTTTTTATTTAAATTTGTTTAGAACCGGCACACCTGATTTCAAATCTGTCAAATTCTGACACACATACCTCTATGGGAGTGATATATTTTCCATCCACCGTCACATCGCCAAGTCGGTTGAGAAGGTTCTCTCTGGGAATGCGGACATTGTGGAATGCTACAAATCTGGAGGAGCATAAAGGATGATATGAATATAGATGTATATTGGAATGTAATAATTGCATCTTTATTTATTACACCAGTATCTAGCAATGAAGGTGATCTATTGTTTGTCTTCAGTTACATCATTGCAACATCAGTATGGTTTAAAAGCAATGGCCAATATGGCAAAATTTCTCTAAAACAGGAATCCCCAGAGCTTTATACGTTTGTTTGTCATGGGTTTTTTGCAATACAATCAATTTAACAGTGATAATTCATCAGCAACCGTCATGTCGCTGATGAATTATGACAATGCACCATGTACGGATAGACCTCTATGGAGAGCTTCAGCAAACGATGAAGATAAAGCAGATCCAAATAGTTTTTACTTTAAAACAACATATAAACTCTGATTTTCTTCATTGAATTATTCTTCGAAAGCAATTGATATAGAGAGGATACAGCTGTAAATTGAAACATATCACAGACACTTCTAGTGAATTAGGGTATGAACTAATGGTATAAAAAACAAAAGTCAAGAGTTTTGTGGTTCCTGTTTATCATCAGAGAGATGTATATGTGTTAGTAAAAGAGAAAAGAAAGGTTTCAGGGAATTCAATCCCATAGAATTCCACTTGAGAGCAAATATCAAAATAAGAATATTCTGTGAATAAAAGTCAGGCTTTTGGGGGTCTTCTATGGTCAAGGGAGGAGGTGGTTTTATTCAATCTATCTTTAGAACTCGGGCCACAGTGAGGTAATCAACACAAAATATGAAATATTTACTTCTGTGCACCGAAGACATGGAGCGGCGTATCACATGAACTTCAGTCATCAAACTCTCTTAAAGTGTTCAAGCGCAGGCTAAAGACATATTTGTTTACATGGTAACTTCTGACTTTGAGCTTCAAAGACGCTAAAATAGTGTGAAGTACATAGAGCAGTTCGTCTGATTATGCATTATACAAATGCCAGTTTGTTATTTATTTATAAAATCCATCAATCGCAGGTCTATGGCAAATCATGTACTAAAGTTTTCAATTGATCGTAAAATCAAATAGCGATTAATCGCAAACCTTTATGTTACGGGGCTCAGGACACCGACCAGGACACCCCCAATCCCCCCTCCTCCGCCAATTCAGGTAGTCTACACAAAATATCAAATATACCCACCCATTGTCCAGCCCATTCTGGCCAAGCTTGACCCCGAGATCACCAACCAGGACACCTGGCATGGGAAGCAGTGTGTTTGGATCTCTGACCGGTACCATAAACAAAGTCAGACCGTGACACCTCCCCCCCCCCCAAAAAAAAAAAAAGAAGGGAAAAAAAGAAACCAGCTCAGTCAGGTAATCAGCACAAAATATCAAATATTCCTACCCATTGTCCAGTCCATTCTGGCCAAGCTTGACGTTAAGATCACCAACCAGGACTTCCCCCCCCCCAAAAAAAAACCCATCCAGTCAGGTAATCAACACAAAAATATGAATACACCTACCGATTGTCCTGCCCATTCTGGCCAAGTTTGACCCCATGATCACCGACCAGAACTCCCCCCCCCCCCCCAAAATAAAACGTCAAGTCAGGTAACCAACACAGAAATACCAAATATACCCACCCATTGTCCAGCCCATTCTGGCCAAGCTTGACCCCGAGGTCACCGACCAGGACCCCTGGCATGGGAAGCAAGGTGTTGGGATCTCTGACCGGTACAACAAAGGAATTCAGACCATGACACTCGCCATCCGGCGTGTATAGCTGAGCGAAGGCGATGGTGTGCGTAGCGGACTTCCCGAGAACGCCGACCCAAACCTTGGTGGCCTCAAAGTCAGGGGTGTTGATGATGAACTCCTGAAGGCATGGAGAAAATAGGTTTATGTATATAAGGTGAAAAAAAATCACTTTTTAAAAAGAAAATTTAGTGTTTATTCAGCTACGAGAGTGATAGAAATACATGTCAACCAAATGCATGTCAGTCATGAAAATACTGTTACAAATTATCAATAGAGAAGGATAACATTATGAAATTTTCTTTGGAAAGATAGGTGCTGACTTCGACAGACAGCTTGCATCCAAAATATGTTTCAAAATGATTTTTTTTTATTAATATACATGGAAAAAATTAGAATCATCTATCTCCCAAGCAAGACTCATTATAAAAAAAAAATGATAAAAAGAGTACCATACAGTGAATAGTAGAAACTCACTTTCATTGAAAATCAACAAAAGGATTTTAGCTCATTCAATGTAGATCTGGGTGGTGTTTCACCAAGATAAGAAAGACTTTCAGAACGACTTGAAGTTTGACTGGTGTCAAATCTTGCCCTGAATGCGCGTAATAGTGTGAACCATTACGCGCAAGAAGGGATACCAGTCGAATGTAAAGTCGTGCGTAAAGTCTTTCTTATCTTGGTGAAACACCGCCCGGATATATAGAGTTAATTGTTTTGAAATTTGAAAAAATTTGAAAATCTTCTATGTATATTTTCATAGAGTGCTTTCTTCAGGGGTGCCATGTATGTGTACATTCATCCATCAAACTTTACTTTGAGACATTATGGAAATACAAACCAAAAAATATTTGTGTTTAAATATGGAACCTGGTATTCTCAAGTTCGAAAATTACAAGGTAATCAAAGACTGTTTAAATCAGGTGCCTAAGGATGTGCAACTGTAGAACGAAAGTAATACAAGGTTATCCAAGTAAGAACACATTATGTAACCTAATTTCATGATATAACAAATTAACTTGCTTTCAATCATGTCCTGGCATTCTTATTGGTCTTTGATCATATTCTAATTTACTGCGGGCTAAACATACATGTTTAATTAATATTTAAAAAGGCAAAAATGGAAAGATAAAAAGAAGGATGAAATTCTGCACGTAGACTGATGAAGCCTGAAACACTCAAATCACCCTATCTCTGTCTTGTTGACAGTTTGAGTGCCTTATCAGTGCTTTGACACACATTGAGCCCCTTATCAGGCTCATGAAGATAGTCACTGTGAAATCTAATACCAAAGAAACTGGACAAATAAACAACTACCACTCCAGCCCAAACAATGATTCAAGTTCACAAAAGGACATTTCTTTCCCAGTTGTTCTGCAAAGGAAAGTTGAACATATGTCAAACGCGTTGGCTGAATCGCAGCCACTGTGAGTAGATGGGACAAAAGATTTGGACAAAGCAAACCACTTCATTCATGCGTTCACAATGGCTAGATACACACAAAAACTTCTTTCCCTCTCATTCAGCCAAAAAATATCAAACATGAGTCACATAATGAGAAGGAAGCTAATTTCTTTTATGTTTTGGGGCTATTGTGAAGGCTGCAATACTTTGTCCAAAATATTTTGTCCATTCTGCTCACAGCAAAAGAAGCTCCTTCCTTTTTTTTTCCAGAAGAGCCATTATGAAAGCTTGAATGTACAGTTGTTTATTATTTAAATTTTTTGTCTTTTTAAATTCCTAGAGAGAAGTTCTTTACCATTGTATTTGGGTCATAGATAATTATGCAAAGTCTTCATGATTGTTACTTGAGATATCTCTGTGGGGGGAAAAGATACTTGACAAAATAAATGATTACAGACTCAAGCCCTTACAATGGCTCTTGCACACAAAAAGAAATTGCCTCCGCATTTATCCTGCAATGGAAATTTCTGATGTCAAATGTGTTTGCTGAATGACAGGAAAGTTCATTTCTTTAGGTTGCAAGAGGCATTGTGAAAACTTGAATGGGTGTTGTTCAATTTGTCCAGTTTCTTTGCCTGTTGATTTCCTAGTAAGAACTTCCTTACCTTTATATTTGGGTCATAGATATCAAATGTACGCATAGCCTTTGTGTTTGTTCAGTGAGATAGCTCTGTGAATTCGAAGCACTTAGAAACTGGACAAAATAAACGACTACCCACTCAAGCCCTTACAATGGTTCTAGCACACACAAAAAAATCTCCTCCGCATCTATTCTGAAAAAAATGTCTGTAAAACAGATGTCGACCTTATTTGCTGAACGGTAGAGAAGCATCTTTCCTTTTATCTGAGAAAGAATAGGCTTGAATGGGGGTTGTTTACTTTGCCCAGTTTCTTTGTGGTCTTATTTCCAAGTGAGTACAAGTAGTTTCTTACCTTTGTACTGGGGTCATAGATAGCAGTTGTACGCATAGCCTTTGTGTTTGTTCCGTGAGATAGCTCTGTCAGGGAAAAGCACCCCATTGCCTTGAAAGGTGAACATAGAAAATGGAGATATGATGATTACAAACACTTTGTAAGTTGGTTCAGGCTTAAGAAAGCCTTGGAAGGAGAAAAATGGAGATATGGACTCCTTTACACTCATTGCCTTGAAAGGTGAATAAGAAAATGGAGATATGATGATTATAAACACTTCATACAATGATTCAGGCCTTGGACGGGGGATCAAGATGGAAATAGATGTACATATTGACTCCATTCCCTATAAAGGTATACAAGAAAAGAGATATGTGGTTTTACAACACTTTATACATTGTTTAAGGGTGTAAAAGGCCTTGGAAGGGGAGAAACAACTTGATATAGTAGTTTTTAGGGGGTAGAGGGGGGGGGGGGGAGTTGAATAGCACTTCTTCAAGGAGAGACAATCTGAGCCCTATGTACATGTAGATATGAGGTTCTTTATATCTATTCCCTCTGAAGGCGGGTACGAAAACAGAGAATCATGTATGAAGAATGCAACATACCACACAATGGCTCAGGGTTTAGAAAGCCTTAAGGCCCGGGTACACCAAACACGGCACGGCATAACGGCACGGTATTTACGCGCTACCTTGCTATTGGTCAGCGCGCTCTTCCGCGTAAAGGATGCCTCACAATTGGCCAATCACAGGGGAGAAATCGCGTAAATACCGTGCCGTGATGCCGTGCCGTGTTTGGTGTGCCCAGGCCTTTAGATGGGGAGGAAACAAATTTGTATTGTTCTATTTTGGGGGAGGGGGGATAAACTGCTTCTTTAGGGAGAAAATATTTGCGCACTATATAGAAATTACCTCCTTTATACCCTTTGCCTTAAAATGTGAACAAGAAAAGGAGATATCAGGATAGTGAACATACATTATATACACACTATGATTCCAGCCTTGGATGGGGGATCATAATGAAGATAAAATATTGACTCTATTCCTTGCAAGTTGATTAAGCAAATGGAGTTGTGATTCTTGGCAAATATTTGACTCCAAATATCAGGCTACAGAAAGCCTTGGAAGGAAAGAAACAAAATGGAGATATAAAACTCTTTAATATTTGTTGGCTTAGGATAAATGTCAAGGCCATGGTCATGATCAATTGGCCAGTTTGCTTTAAAATTAATCTTTTTAAGCATAAAATTTCGTTTCTTTTACCTTTAACATTAAACTGCTAGTAACAATTGATTATTACAGAAATCCAGTTGTCATACATTTATTGGTGTTTTGGACAAGACAAATGCCCACATTCAAGAATCATGCGTTAGATATTAAAAACTAGTCTATTCCATGAAGTAGGAATAAAGTATGTTCCTAGTCTAAGGGGCAGGTTCTTAGGTTCTTTCCAGAAGAGTCTCATTATTACCAACTATCACAATTTTATGGTGCATTTTGTGGGAATTATTCATGCTCTAGGCATTTTTCCTAAATGCCAGTGTTGTTGATAAAGAAACTGTTATGGAAAAAATTCTTTTTGAGCAGTCTCAGGGTGGTGTTTAGGCTGGAAGTTTTCAAATGTTTTCATTGCAGTACAGTTGCAATGGGAATCTTGAACAATACATTTGTTATTAACCAAAATAGGTTGTATCATCTGTCATAAAGTTTGTGTTATGGACCTGGGAGGTGTGTTACTTACCTCCAGTATTTGGCACTGCTGAGCTAAACCTTCATGCCGAGCAGAACCAGTATTGCGAATGGTCTCTCCAAACATCTGTTCATGATACGCACAGAAAGTCATGAATCACACATCAAAATAGTTTTCAATCTATTCATTTATAATAAATTCACATATTGTAGACTCTGTCATTGCCATTGAATTGCTAATTATCTCACTCCTCTAAAGGGCTGAGATATTTTTTACAATTTAGCTTTAAATCATACTTATTACGAATGATCAAATTACAAAATTATTAAAAAAAACTTAAATCATTACTTTTGCAAGAAATCAACAATCATGGTACGGTACAAGAAAGGCTAAAAAAATTTGGTGTCTTCAAATATTTTATTATACTGTATATCAATGAACTTTACACTGATGATAGACATCTAAATTGGAATAATCTTATGTCTGATGCAAATCAGCAAACACCCTTGAGAGCACAAACTAGAAGATTTAGAATACATCTACATATAGCTTCAATAATAATCAAGAACCATATACACATTGAGAATGTCCTATTCTGATTAATGATTAATGATTGAAAATGTTGCCCAATATTTTGTAAAAGATCTAATATCTGCTGACTGTGAGACCTATGGCACACTTCCCCTTGGACAATTAATGCTTGCTGCTTCCGTCAAACCAAACAAGAATGTTAAAGTGTTACGGTGTTATGTAAAGAGTTGTTTCAATGCAATATGATACAAAAAGTCCAACATGCAAACTAAGAAATCACTTCTCCCTTGAATACTTACAATTCTGTTGAGGTTGAACTTCGCAAACAGTGACATGTCGTACATGATCAGCGCCGTAAGAAGCCATGTATTTGCAGAGACGTGGCTCGACAAGGATTGTGGGAATCCATATTCCACCAAGCGTTTGACTCGACGATATGTGATTTCCCGTGCCTTTTCTGTGGTTAGTGGTTCCGGGCTGTGCTGGAATAGAGGGTCTTTCTCCATTGTTTTCCATACTTGGTACTGTGGGAATAAAAAAAAAGATACTGAAACCTCAGTTTTGCATTGTGTAAATTTCATCTTGAAGTCAATAGAATTCTTACAGCACTGAGCAGACCACTTGCCCGGGCCCTTTCATCTTCTCCTTCTTTTCTTTGTTTATTCAGTGTTGTTAACTTGAAGTAGGGTGCCCACAGATAGTGTCTAAGATTTAATGAGCATTCGAATTATGCAAATAAAATGAAAATTGATTAATGAAGAAAAAGAGTCATATTGTCAATGTTTACATCACTTGTCAAACCAACCCCAATATACGGTACCTTTGTATTTGCAGCAAAACACATACAAATTTTAATTTGTCACTGATATGTACACAATGAAATACCAATCTATTTTGTTTTCAATACTTAAGTGACAGAAAAAATATCAATAGTGTATTATAAATGTACCACAAATCTTAAAATACATCCATGCTACAGTGTATAATTATGTTTATTTACAAAAGAAAAAGAAAGAGATAAGGACAGAATCATTAACCTAAACACCAAAAATTTAACAAAACTGCTAAAAAAAATTTATCATGTTTATATTTTGTATTATTTACCTGAAATTTGATTGCATCTTGACCCTCAATGGCCACTTTCAACTTTTTCCAATCGAAAGATGCTTTTTGACGGAATATATCGAGAGGACCAGCTGGAAAATCCGGTAAAATTCTGAAAATAGACTTCTCTGCAGTACCAGCAGGTACGACAGCGGGACGCTCCATGATGATCGCCTAGAGTTCCGGGAGAGGACGAGATCACGCTCCGTATAAAGCTCTGATATCCCAGTGCAAGTAATTGACTTGTTGACCTCCGAAAATCAAGCTGGGATATAGCAATCTGAAGCTCCTTCCAAGCGCAGTCTGTGAGCCCATATACCATTAGTGTTCTCCTTCACCCTTTGACTGTGATAATAATATTTGTTTAACATTTAATCTGCATTTTAGATCGCTTCCTTCAACTTGACCTTCTCGTTTCTGTTGTGAGATAACCGATTGTTTATTCACTATGCTTTATATGGAACGCCAATTAGCACAAATCAAGGAGAGGGGGGGGGGGGGGGGGGGGG
>BQKZ01006060.1:0-13681 GCA_036244855.1 Temnopleurus reevesii | reverse complement strand
GGCCCGTATTCTGATGTCAGGTTTAACTTAAACTAGAGTTTAAATCTGTGGTTTAAGTATGGTAAGCCAAAAGAGGCTTGAATCTATAACAGTCGGTGTTTAATTTACCAGCTCATTTGGCACTCATAGTATTAAAAACTGTCTTGGAATAAAAACTTAATAATTTTCTACGTGATTAGAGCATGGGAAAAGAGAGCAGTTAACATTAGAATTATTCAGTTTAAATAAAGTTTTGGCACTTTGGGCTACTCATACTTAAACCACAGATTTAAACTCTAGTTTAAGTTAAATCTGATATCAGAATACGGGCCCTAGAATTTTATATCGCGCAGGACGCATGAGGTGCGTACCCGATTTTTGCCTAATTGAACTTGCTAAAACGCATGAAAGCACAGTAGTGTAGATCATTGGCTTTGAAAAAAAAACACGATATAAACTATTTCTGAAAAGTTAACTAGAACGCAGACAATAGGTCCGTACATCGTGTATTCAACTGTGCGGGCACAACAATGACAAGCCGGTTCCGATTTCAATGGCATTACAAAGGAGCATTGAAATTGCGTTCGACTTAACTTTTCGAAAATACTTTATATCGTGTTGAAATAAGATAATCGTCCAAATTGAGTTGTGGGTGAATATCATGTGATTTTTTTTATAATAATAAAAAGTAAACCTAGTACTGCAACTACTACAAGAGAGTATCGTCAGTACCAAAAATAATTCATTCATTTTTATCTTAAGAAAGGGAAATAAATGCATGAACGTTCCACCCAAATTACTTTTAAAACATAATTACATTACATTTTTCAATAAATAAATCTGCTTCATTATACGGCCATGTCTGAAAAGATCGGAACATTACAATTGTATTTTTCGTTTAAAAAAAGGGCATTGAAACAGTAAATGTAATTTCATTTCATTAAATGACTACAATCTATAAGACGATTGTCACTTCACGTTGGCGTTAATATTAATGTAAATGATATACACCGTAAAACCAAAATAACCAACCAAACAACCAAACTTTTAGGTTGCTGTAAGACGGTTTTCATAATTGAATTGCTTGAAATTTTGTCATAGTTGTAGAATTTCCTCGTTTTCATTTTTCATACCATGTTATATCAAAAGGACTGCATCACATTTCCTTGAAAATGAAAATTTGTCACATTTTTCTGGATAAGAGAATTCCCAAACCTACCCAGAAGGAAGCCTGTAAAGAAGGCATGAATGTTATTTTAAAAATGAGAAATCACGTCACGAAATTTGGTTTCAATACGTCAATTTCTCTTAGTTTTGCGTGAACGAGAAATAATTCTCAAATCTATAAACCACACAGACCACTGCACAAAACCAAATTCTGATTAAGAAGAACAAAAAGGAGAGAGGAAAAAAACTCTCTAATTTTTTCTCTCAGGAAAGATAAAATTGATATAAGAAACAAGAATTGTGGTCTCGTGGTTGTCGCTTGAACCACATGCATGGTCATGGGTTCAAATCAAGCCGTGGCATTAAGTTCCTGTATAAAGGTATTTGTACACCCACGACAATCTCATAACGGTACCAGTGGAAGACATGATAACTTGTGTTCATCTGAAAGGTTGCCAGATTCCAGATTCAAGTGACGGTGAGATTTAGATCGACAAATAAAAACCCTTTAGAAACATTTTCCGCTGAGCGTGAACATCAAAATGGTATATATTGCACATTTTCGAGCTATGCCGCAGATTGCGCCTTTTCATGCTTTTCGCGAAGGTTTGGTCCCCTTTATGTGCACCTTTTTGCTTAAAACGAAGAGGATTGATGAAAAAGATCAAGATAATAGACTGGAAACAAAATTAAAACCGAATTGAAGGCCAGATCAAATGTAATGATGTAATAACGACACAGATGAAATGAAAGTACAAATAACAATCTCCTAGCAACAATATTCAAAGTGTAAGAGCTGAGAATAAGGATAAGAACGCCAAAGGAAAGTACAAAAAGAAGAGAATCGACCAAAGAACATCGGAAGATATAGAAGGAATTCCAATTCAAATTGATGGATTGATGAAGCTAAATAACATGTAAAGTTGTGCTGGGTCTTCAAGGAACTACCAACAACTATATTCAAAGTAATAGAACAGCTGAAATGTAGAAAAGTATATTTTGAACCCAAAACGAAGAGAATCGAAGTAAAAAGTAGTCTTGAAAGAAAGGGAAAATTCCAAACTAATTTGATGAAGGCAGGATCGTTATTATTGTAAAGTAATGATATGCTTTAATAGAGAGACAGATAAAATGGACTGTAATTATCAACGAACAGATGCAAAGTAGAAAAAAGGGGAATAAGAACGAGTAAGAAAAATACAAAACGAAGAGGGTTCATGATGAAAAGGGCAGAGATAGACAGGAGAAATTCCAAACCAAATTTGGGAAGGCCAGATCAAAAGTTTGAATAAATAAATTCCCAAAATTTCCCATTTCCAAATCGGTAGTGACATAAATGAAACAAAGGTACAAAATTATTTACGAACAAATTCAAAGTAGAAAAGCTAAAACGGGGTATAAGACTGAATAGTGACATCTAGAATGCACAAATAACTATCTACGAAGTTCGAACAACAATATCTACAGAAGAAAAACTAAAAGACAAATAAGACTGAAGAAGAGATTGAAGTACAAAACGAAGTTGACAAAAAAGGTCGAGTATTAAAGACAGGGAAAATTCAAAACCAAATTGATGAAGGCCAGATCAGTGTCCCGTAACATAAAGGTTTGCGATTAATCGCTATTTGATTTTGCGATCAATTGGAAACTTTAGTACATTATCTGCCATATAGTGAGGCGGATTAGCTGAACAATTGTGCACTTTTTGATATAAGCACCAAATTTGGCACAAATGTGCATTAATGCATTGCAAACATTTCCAGATATTGGGCCACTCAAAATTCAAGCCTTGATGGCGGCCATTTTGGATTTCAAAATGGCCGCCATTTGAAAACTATTTTTTGCGATTATTGTTCATTTATTGCTGCTGTTGACTTGAATTGAGTGTCTAAATATATGTTTTTGGGGGCAGGGAACTCAATGGTAACAATTTACACTGCATACTTATCATAATTAGCGGCCATATTGGATTTCAAAATGGCCGCCATGCCAAAACCCATGTTTCAGATTTTATGGTTGTAATGCTGCTATCAACTTGATTCTGGTGTCTAAATATGTGTTTAAGGAGACAAGGAATGCAATAGTAATAATCTGCATTGAATTTTTTAAGCCGATCAGCGGCCATATTGGATTTCAAAATGGCCGCCATGTGAAAACCATGTCTATAAACTACGGTTATAATGTTGCTATTTACTTGATTCCGGTGACTAAATATATATTTTTAGAGGTAAGCAATCGAATAGTAACAATCTGCTTTACATATTTTTAACCAATAAGCGGCCATGTTGGATTTCAAAATGGCCGCCGTGCGAAAAACCATGCTTCAGATTTTATGGTTCTAATGCTACTATCAACTTGATTGTGGTGTCTAAATATGTTTTAGGAGACAAGAAATGCAATAGTAATAATCTGCATTGAATATTTTAAGCCGATTAGCGGCCATATTGGATTTCAAAATGGCCGCCAGTTGAAATATCCATTTGCGATCATCTGTAGGGTAAATGCTGAGTTATAGACTATTTTCTATATGCTGCTTTTCACTCCACTCCAATTTTTAAATGCAGTGCTAGGAGGCAATGATTCAGGAAAAAATTGCATTTTGTTTTTTTTTTTTTTTTTTTTTACCACCGGACCACCATATTTTATTTCAAAATAGCCATTCCTTAAAGGGGAACTCCACCAAGACCTCGATGTGCATTTAATGAATGGAAAAAAATGCAATGATGAAAGTAAAAATTTAAGAAAAATCCAACAATCCACTCAACAGTTATGAACTTTCAAACTTTTGATTATTACTGCTCATGGGTTCCTTAAATTGGCAACCTAAAGGCACAAAATGGCTGTCAACATGGAAAACTCCCCAATTGAACTTTGTATACACAGAAATGTCTCATTTTCTTCGTTTTCTAGGATAGTAGACACAATTTTAATTTTCTGTTTGAATAAAATAGGGACATTTTGATTCTGCTTGCATTTTGTAATGAATCCTGCCGATTCCTTGTCTACCTTCCTCTAAGAGGATCAAAATGTTAAATTTGGTGTACAAAGTGAATGGAAAGTTCTCCAGGTTGGCAGCCATTTTGTACCTGTAGGTTACCAATTTAAGGAGCCCATGACAGGTGGAAATCAAAACTTGGAAAATCCATAACTTTTGAATGGATTTTCAGATTTTGCTGAAATCTTTACGGTTTGATTATGGTATTAATTTCCTTCCACTGATAGCACATCTATGTCTGGAGGAAGGTCCTCTTTAAGTTGTTGGCATGCTGGTCTAAGGACCTAATGAATAGATCTAGTGGTGGTAATGGTGGTAGTGGTAATTGTGTTCGTAGTTTCAGTAGCAGTGATACAGACATTTTTCATCATCAAGCATGGTTGCTTGGAAACAAACAGGAATTTGTTTTATTAATAAAATACCCGGAACAACCATGTCAAAGAGGTTCAGAATATCTTCTGGCGGGTGAACATCAACATCGGACATAATTGCCTGAATGCTACACCTCAAGTGTTCAGATTACAATGTATAAACCACTAACCAACTTGGTCAAATTCTGTGAATTTGGAAATGGTCCAGAGTCATTATATTCGGACAGTCTCGATGCAGTTGCAGCCATACCAAGGACTCCCTTTGAGTGGACAGCAAGAAGACTGAGCAGTTTAGGTTCCTAATCCCTTTTTGGTATGATTTGGCATGGGAGAACAGGCAACTTGTTATTAATGAGAGGCAGAGTACAGGAAGCCATGTCTTCCAGACATGACCTCACTTGCCTCATTTAAACATTCAGAGGACTGTTCTGTGATATAATAATAAAAAAAAAAAAAGATAGAACCCTGGTTACATCGCCAAGTGTCTTAACGAAGGCGACTCTGACCTTGCTTGACTTCGGCTTGCCAGGTCCCTTGGATCTCCTACTGGCACTGGACAATGATGGGGCGCGCAGTTTGCTCAGTTATTCCACACTGATAATCAGCTAATAGCTTAATTGACCCACCCCACATCGTAGTCAGAGATGCGCATGCTTTGCGGGAAAACTTGACACCTAGGTTGTGTTTCATAAGAGCTGTGCGCAGGTACGAGCGACTGTAAAACCGACTTGTTACCCTTCTTTCGGTGTGATCTAGCAAGGATCACCAGAATATCATAGATCATGCGTAGATCTACGCACAGCTTTATGAAACGCAAACCTGATGAATCTTCGTACCATATTGTTCATATTGTTGTCTTTTGCCAAGATTTCATTCCCTTTTCAGGTTGAAGTGAGCATCCACAAGGGATGAAATGTAGGTGGCAGTACAGACTAAGTTCTGTGATATATGATCAAGCAATAAGTGGTGGTCGTTTTGTTGAGTCTTCGTGGTGAGCATAAATTGTGACGGCCGCTTGGAAAAGCAAGGGGATAAAAATAATGAGAGTACCGGGAACTCACTGGGGTTGGTTTCACAGGTACAGGAATTGCAACAAGAGGACAACATATGACTGGCATTTTTGGAACAAGTTTCCGATACCTTGCTGTAAATGAAATGGCAACTAGACATGACCAGAGAAGGTTCGTTCACTGTCAATGGTTCAACCTCTACTTTGATGTGACACATGTGTCCAGCTTTGCTAGAAGTAAACTTAGATTACATTGGCAGTGTAGACGAGGCTTGAATTTAAGTTTTTGGTTGTGTCTCTGATGTAGTTGTCCTCTGCGTCAGAGCAATGAGAGATCATACTGTATGCTCAAACTTGTAAATGCAAGGACTAAAGAAATGCTGCTCCCACCAACGGAGGCAGTTTTGGCGATACATGATGGTCAAGAGAAGTCAAAGAGAAGATGTGTGGAGTTAGATACTTCAAAACTCGCACAATCAAACCACTGGGTTAGGTCAATGTCTGAACCAGGCTACCAGAAGAAGCTCCTCACTCCCATACCAGAACTCCTATCTTGGCACAAGCCATCATGTAGTCTCATATCAGCAGTCCAAGCATTGCTGAATGGGAATCTCCCAACGATACAAACTGGGGCGAAAGAGACTTCACACATCTGGACCAAATTTTTTGGGAACAGCCTTCCCCAAAAATTAGGAGAGCAGAGAACCAAGAAACCTTCAAGTCCTACCTAACTTAGACATATTTGTTCCCTAATCCGTTGGGATTTTTATTTGACCAAAAGATGACCCACAGTATTGATTAGGACATTGAAATTTGTAAGACATTATTTAGCGCCATTAGACAAACACTGACAGAAGTGCAAATTAAGATTTCGAATGACAGCTATTTTGAATTTCAAAATGGCCGTCGTTTGAAATCTAATTAGATAAAAAAGTGCAATGCAGTTCATTACAATTTGATTCCTTGCCTCCCGAAACATATATATAAAAACCAGGATAAATTCAATAGAAGCGTGAAACCCGCAGATGAGTGCAAACATAAATCAAATAGCGGCCATTTTGAAATCCAATATGACTGTCCAATGGTTGAAATTATGCATTGTACATTTTTACCATTGGATTCCTTGCCTCCACAAGCATATATTTATACCCGCATTATTGAGTCTACATTTTCTTGCAGCATTACACCAACAGATTAGTACAAATGTAGATTTCTAATGGCGGCCTTTTTAAAATCTAATATGGCCTCCCATTGGTTAATGAGATGTAATGCAGATTGTTACCATTGGATTCCTTGCCTCCGAAAACATGTATTTAGACACTAGAATGAATTAAATAGCAGCATTTCTCGAAGAGATAAGTGCAAATGTAGATTTCAAATGGCGGCCATTTTGAAATCCAAAATGGCGGACATTAAGATGGAATTCCGAGTGGCCCAATATCTGAAAGTGTTTAAAACATAATAAGTACCTACGTGCCAAATTTGGTGCTTATATCACAAAGTGCAAGCCGCCTCACTACACTGTTTTATTGGCAACTCAGCCCCAGGTTAAGATTGTATGATTTCATATGACGGCCATTTTGAAATACGATATGGCAGTCTATTAGTTGAAAATACAATGCACATTGTTATCATTTGATTCATCAGCCCCCAAAACATACATTTAGATCCAAGAATTGAGTCATTGACATTATCACACCCTCAGATATTTGCAAATGTCAATTTCACATGGCGGCCATTTTGAAATCCAATATGGCGGCTAATTGGTAGAAAATACGCTATGGAGATTGCTACCATCGGATTCCTTGCCCATAAAAACATACATTTAGACACCAAAATCAAGTCGATAGCATTATTGGAGCCAGAGATATTCACAAATGTAAATTTCGAATGGCGGCCATTTTGAAATCCAAAATGGCCGCCTTGGAGACGGAATTTTGAGTGGCCCAATATCTGAAAATGTTCGTATCATGCAAATTTACATGTGTGCCAAATTTGGTACTTTTATCAAAAAGTGCACAATTCCTCATAATATTGGAGCTAAACCGCCTAACTAATAGACTTGCGATTGATATCAATCGCTATCACATTAGCAATTATTTGCAAACCTTTATGGTACGGGGCCCAGATGTAAAGTAATGACATGCATAGTGAAAAAGAATATAATGGCGGTATAACTATCTACGAACAAATTCAAAGTACAACAACGAACAAAGGGGCATAAAAACGAGCAAGGAAAATACAAAATGAAGAGGGTTGAAGGAAAAGGTCGAGAGAGACAGGAAAAATTCCAAACCGAATTGATGAAGGCCAGATCAAATGTAAAGTAATGAACTGATAGTGGCGTAGATAAAATAGTGGTACAAGTACGAACAAAATCAAAGTAGAAAGGCTAAAAGAAGAATAAGAACGAAGAAGCAAAATACAACAAGACGGTTGACGAAAAAGGTCGAGCAAGACAGCAGAAATTCCAAACCGAATTGATGAAGGCCGGATCAAATGTAAAGTTATGATATGATAGTGAGGCAGATGACATAGAGGTTCTTGTAAATGTAATTGTAGAACATGGTTCGAACCTTGAAGAAACCAGCTGGTGGTCGCGTAGCTAACAGCTGCTCTTGATACGAAAGAACAAGTAACCGTCGACTTATACATGATGCCAATGGGAGCCATTGGTGATTTGTTTAATAATAATAAATAATAATAATAATAATGTCTTATTTACCCAGGGTAACCACATTCAGCTGTAAGTTAGCTGCTCTTCCAGCGGGCCCTGCATAACATAAAGTTATTATTACCCTTCTCCTTTCTTAAATGCCGAGCGCCTGGCAAGAAGGCAGATGGTCCCATTTTTATAGGTCTTTGGTATGACCCGGCCGGGGTCATACCAAAGTTGAACGGAATTTGAATACTAGATTCTAAATATACTCAACTTACTAAAGAATTTCAAATGGTTTTATGATAAATTTCGCTTCACATCCGATTAAGAGACATCTCTTTTTCATAACGAACGCCAAAAAAAGGTTGCTGAAATGTTATTTCCCCAGTTCATAATGCGGACGAGTTTCGAACCCATTCTCTCCATTTATCACTTTATTGAGCCAGCACGCTTTTTTGGTCAGTCTCCCTAAGACAAATCATTATTTCAAATTGCGTCTAAGAATTGAAGAACAAAAATGTTTACTTTATATAGCCAAAGGTTCAAGTAAAATACCAGTCCACAGTCTTCTTTCTTCTTCAACTTTACATTTATGTCATGATCCACTAAAACTATTTCAAAGGGGTCTTAAATCATTGTAAATATAATTTAGTTCACCTTGTACCCGTTTCAATTTCTTCAAAATTGTCTTTGACAGGTACCGACATCTTGTGTGTGCAAACAAGGTGATAGTTTACCACAGGTAAATGTCCCAGAACCTGCCTTTGTCGGGCTAACAGGGCAGTCACACCGAAAGAATGATCCATCACTGCTCTCAAACCCCACCAACGAAATTGTTATTACAACTGTCTTGTTCCGTTTAAAATCTAATGTATGAACAAAACGATATGAAATATTTCCGTAAAATTAAGTCGAACGCCAATTCAATGCATGATACTTTGTAATGTTATTACGATCGGAACCGGCTTGTGATTGTTGTGTCCGCACAGTTGAATATACGACGTATGGATCTTTAATCTATGACCCACTTTATTACATCGTATTGAAGGGTTTTTCTCAATCTCAATTGTACAAAATCATTGAATAACGAAAATATTAATTCATAGTTCATATTTCTGATTTAAAAACATTGTTCGACATCGTTTAAAAAACTCTTAATTAACCTATTCTAAATGCTATCTAAATGGTTGTGTTCGTAAACCAAGCTGTGAACATATTGTGCTTCAAAATCAACGTTTAGTGCTTAAAAAAAGTAAAATAAAAAACATCACCTCTTGTGCAGTAATCGTGCAAGTGACTGTATAATTTCCTCTTTTTTCATTCTTTGTTGTTTTTCATTTTAATTTGAATGTACTATCATGCTGCTTAAAGGGGAATTACACTTAGACAATAATGTACGGTCAGTAAACGGAGAAGAATAAGATGAATAAACTGTGAAAATTTGAGCAAAATCGGATAATCCGTTCAAAATCTATGAATTTTCAATGTTATCATTTCCACCTGTGCTGGGCATCCTTGAATTGGCAACGTATAGCCAATTAGCATAATCTGTGATGTCATACATGGAGAACTCCTCATTCACTTTGTATAGAAATTTACTGAAAATGGATCAATTTCATAATTAATCAAATGAGGAATCAATATGTTCTTCTGGAATGCTTGCAGAATTGATGTGGCTATAATATATTTAACCGAAAAAATTGTCTACCTTTCTGGAAAAAGAGGAAAATGTTAAATTTTGTGTACAAAGTGAATGGAGAGTTCTCCATGTTGGCAGCCATTTTGTGCCTGTACGTTTGCCAATTTAAGGAGCCCATGAGGGGTGTAAATCAAAAGTTTGAAAATTACTAACTTTTGAATGGATTATCCGATTCTGCTCAAATTTTCACAGTTTATTCATCTTATTTTTCTTCATTTCATGATAGCAATTTGAGTGTATAGTTCCCCTTTAATTTTATAATTTTGCTCAAAAAATGTGTGACAGTGTCTTTAAGAGAATTCAGCTTGGCAGCAGGATGGGATCAACCTGTAGGTGTGACTGGCCCACATAGTTTGTTTGTTTCCTTCCACGACGGATGTCCATTCAGTGATCCGTATAGGTGTAGGAGAAAAGGAAATTTATACTTCTGCAGGTGAGATTCTGACAACTGACTTTGTAGCACAAAATTAGCATACGGTATGATAGTTCGTTGTCGTGATAACTGGGTCGAAATAATGAATTATACACTCGCAATTACAAAGTCTTCAATATTAATCTACAAGAATAATTTGAAGTCCAGTAAAATTGGCGCATATGTAAAGTCTCTGAAAAAATTCGAAATTACATCTAAAGATTTAAAGTATAATCTTTATTATTACCGATTATGCCATCATAGTTTTAAATTCTTTTCGTCATCTTTTCCATCTTTCGTTATAGAAGCAACTATTCTTTTAAATTCTATTTCATTTAAGTTATTTCATTATTGTATATATAGGTGAATTAAATATAGTGACTCTAAATTTTAAATATTTTAATTCAAGATTGATTTGATTTTTCTTAAAAAAAGGATTATGTATATACAAGAAACAAAACTCTAAATAACTGCTTATTTATGCAAATCAAATCAAATCATTTTATTTTTTTTCAATTCCTTTTATACGGTAGTTCAAATAATACAGTCATAAATAATAATGGAAATAACTAATATTACAAAAGAAATGAAAAAAAAATAGAGGCCAGAAAAGAAGCGAAGCTTGTAAAGAAGGCTGGCCCCTAATAATTGCATTTAATAATTTATACATAAAAAAAAAGCATACACATAAACATATAAAGATAGTTACATAATAATTACATATATACACAGATATTACAAAAATAAACAACATGAGAGAAGCTGAGCAAAGAAACAACACATATAGGGCGAATTCCATGTTTTGACATCTCAAAATCAGCAGCTTTTAACATTCTGAATAGATCAAAGATGAATATATATGAAATCTTGATACACTTTTCATAAAATCGCCAAATGTAGGGGTAGAATGGAGCACTCAAGACCTTCAACTCAAGAGTTTGGTCATGTATTCAGGTGACAGATCTAAGTCTATCCAAAATTTCAATTTTTCTTTTGAAAATTTGATTAGTGTTTAAATTGTACCAATCTGATATTGACATTGTAAATAGAATTATACCTTATGACGGGACAAAAATGAAAGAAAACGTTTCCTCAAGGATTTTACCATGTTTACGATCAAATTGGACCCTAAAGTGCAAATTTTGAAAGCGACATTTCGTTCTACAAGCCGTCTTACTTGAATGTATTACAGACCGTGTCAAATCATTTAAAGGGAAATGTATTTTTAATTCCGAAATAATACATTTTTAAAATTATCTCGTGTAAAGTGATGAAATTAAATGCATCGGGCGCTCATTTTTATTGAACAGAGCGTTTTATAAGAACTTAAAAAGGCTCAAAATGCTCCCTAAATACCTATGATTGAAAAGTCAATAAAAACGATTGTAGTCAGGGGTCAATCCAAATTGGATTGAAATTTTCAATGAAATAATTAACTCTTAATTTATTAGATTGAAAACTACAATCTAATTTTGATTGGTTCCTGACTAAAATATTCAGATTGACTTTTTGATATATCTAAAGACAAAAGAGCGTGTAACAAATTTGGTTGGCATTTTTTTTACTTTTGAAAAAAATTGCTCTTTTATTTTCTCATATTACATCATTTGAAGTTCTGTTCCTGTCCAGCGATTATATACTTACATCAAACTTTGTGACCATTTGTAATGCCTCCTTAGAAAAAAAAGTCTCCTTATCACTATACTGACTTAAATCTTTGAAATCAAATTGTCAATATATTCATAGAATGTAATAAATTTTGTTGCCATTTTTTTCTTCTGAAAAAATAATCGCTCTATTATTTTCTCATATAACATCATGTGAAGCTCCCATCCGTCTAATGTCCAGCAATTACTTGCTTTATGACCATTTTTAATGCCTCCTTTGAAAAAAAATCTTCCTATAACTATACGGAGACATGACTCTGCAACCTGTCAAAACTATTAAACTCTTTTCTTACTTAACCCTCGAGGATATGTCGAAGCGATATCTGCCAAAAATCTAATTCCCCCAACGAAAACTTTAAAATGCCTACAGAAATATGACGGACGTGGTCTCTAAAACAAGGAAATAATACGTCCTCTGAACAAGCTTTATACCACACGTGTCTTTCATACAATAGGTTTGGATTTTAAGATAGCGAAATGTCAGAGGAAGCACCTTTTTATTCATAAAATTAGTTTTAATAAGATCTATTAATATTTGGTTTCGCGGACGGAGGAGAAAATTAATACGCGGTCGCGTTTTATCCCGCAGCGGAAAACCGTACATGAATACAAGTATAAGTATTTTTTGTTCAGTCAGACAATTTGCAGGTGTTTCGGATGGGATTGATATTGATCTAAGATGAGATAAATTCCAAATTGGCACGAAATTTTCATTCATGAAAACAATATCCTTATTTGGTCCTTATGGAAAACAATTTTTCAATAGATAGCATTTCGCTGCATGCAATAAAACGGATACACGCGCGTGTAACGAAATATCTTTTCGCCTCACAGCAACAAAAATCACAGATGTTTCAAATCTTATCGAACTATATGCGGAATAAGGAACGTCTGAAAACGAAGCGCACCCATTTTATCCAGTGTGGCTCAAAACAAGTAAAACAAGACAGAATAAAAAATAAAATAAGATATAAACATATTATTGAGTATGATAATAGAACAAATGGGAAACGGATGTTCATAAGATGATCCATATTGTGTCACGTGTGTGACCGAAATAATGAAAAAAAAATCACATGTGAGCCATATTTTGTCACGTGCGTTACCGAAATAATGACATATTCACACAGTCACATACGTGACCCATCTATTTTTAACTTTCAACTTGAACTTGTTCATTGGGGAAGACAAGAAATAATTTCAAATAAAAGAAAACAAACATGTTTAATTTGGTTCGGAAATATTCATACCTGTAGAGCTTTGAGAACTATAACCAATTATGATAAAGTTGTTTTTTTTTATATATCACTCTAGTCATACGTGACTGTAGTTTTTTGATACTCTTGATCTCGTGATCGAACATGAAAATACATTCCGACTACTCTTTGCAATATGGGATTAAAAAGCCGATCTAGAAGATCATATTCAGGGACCAATCCAAATTGGATTGAAATTTTCAATCTGATAGATTTAGTGTACAATCTTAATCGATTGAAATTTTCAATCCACTCTTTGATCTGTTAGATCGATTTCCCATCCAAAGAACTTAGAGTGTACCTGGAAGAGACGTACTAAACGAAACGAGAAAGAAAAATTGAACGAAATTGATAAAAACTTGAAGCAGGAACTACTTTCAGGGTCCGCATAACCGGGGTGTGAGGTGCAGCTCCCCCTCTCAACTAAAACATGCAAATCACTTTACACTATACAAAATAAGTTGAAA